>WNWU01000030.1:12857459-12947727 GCA_012654045.1 Ptyas mucosa
TTCCTTCCTTCCCTCCTTCCTTCCTTCCCTCCCTCTCTCCCTCCCTCTTTCTTTCTTTCCCTCCCTTCCTTCTGCCCACGTTTGAATGTTAAAAATGCCAACTTAAAAATGATCAAGTATTAAGAAATTTGAAATACTTAAATGAAAAGATTTCCTGGAAACATTACCCTATTTAAGAGTAGGCTTTCTTTTCCTAGATCAATGAGGGGGCTGCTAAGAATAGCAAAAGCTGTAGAAAATAAAAGAAATGGGCAGGAGTTACAGATAATTGCAAGCTATACAAAAAAGTGTGAATGCTTTTGAGAATGAGTTTATTTGGGAGGGGAGATTTGCCTAGTGACTTTTAGCTACGTTTCTAACATTTAAATAGGACATCTCTCATTTTCCTTTCATCCTCGCTCTAGTTACCTTTCCCCTTTCCCTACTTCCATCCAGTTTTGTTCCTTTGTGTTTCTACACCTTTCAGCTATCGTTCCTGTTGTCCATCTTCATTCAGTATTTTTCCTATTTGATGCTTGAAAGAAGAGGGTGGGGAATGTGTGCATGTATGTTTCTATGTATGATAGAGAATTATGCGTTTATTTAGAAGGGGTTCAATTTATTTTCTTATTTTATTTACAGTTAATCATATTTTAGAGGCACATAATTTAAATTAATAGTAATTAATTCAGTTTATTTTTATCCCAACCGTGGAGCTTTTGGAAGCTTTTTTTGGCAGATGTAGACTGTACTTACACACACGCAGTCACACAAATATGTCATGTGCATGTGTTCATTGGGGAGAGGAAGGACTGGTTTGAGTTAAAAGTTGGCAATCCAGTAGGAAAGCTAGGTTTTTACAGGACTTTTGTTATACTATGTTTCCTGGCCACATGTTTTGAGGGAAGGGCAGAGCTCATAAAATTGGGGTTGCTTTTGTTCTGGGGAAATACAGTAGATACCATTCTTTCCTAAATTGATAGGTTTCTGCGCTGATGATTGACCAGTGGTTATGGTAGCTCTTCTCAACCACAATTGCAACTTGGTCTGATGGTGGCATACTTGAGTTGCCTCTCTGCCCTGCTTACATTGCTCCTGTCTGCTCTTTATACATATCTGGTCTACCCCATACAGTGTCCAGTTTGTGTTCTTATAACTACTGAGACTTTCCCACTAATAGAACTCTTAAATATTTTATTTCTTATGCTTCAGTATTATTTTGTTGCTAGTAAAGTATTATTAATCATTTCAAATGAACTGTGAAATTGAGCAAATACTTTAATTGAAAAGTGTTTTAAGTTTTTGCGCCTCACATTTAAATTTAAGCTAAAATCTAATATGCTGCAAAAAATGATACACTGTGAAACCTCAATTTAATGGATTCCCCCCAGCACACTTTAGATGCAGCGTATCAAATTTCTGTTTACATGAGGCGGATGAGGTAAATTAATTTTTCTGTAATCTTATGACATCTGTGGTGATTGATTATGCCATGATGTAAATGACCATGACAATGTACTAGCATCTTGAATAGATAACTTGAGAATAATGGACAGTCTCTTCACACATATGGTCCATTATTAGGAAATAAGTTACTATTACTTTGTTCTCTTAGACAAAACTTACCATGATAGTTTGTAAATAATGATATAGAATTGAATGTGGTCTGAATTTTTTATTTCATTTTGATTTACAGATAATTTATGCATTTAGCATTAGCGCAAAATTTTCTATTTTTTCAGTGACTATATGAGAGATATTGACTTTCCCGAATATACAATATAATGTACTATGAGTGTACGAAGTTTGGGTCAAGAAATTACTTTCTGTTCCTTAATCAGTTTGACCATAAAGTGACTGGTCCTCTTGATGAACAACCAGTGACCTCTGGGCCATATGTGACAGTCAAACATGTGGTAGTTGAAAATTGTCAGGAAAAGTATAAAACATATACTGTAAACTTTAAGTAGATTTCAAAAGAAGAAGAAATCTCTAACCCCTTTCCAACAAAGCCAAGAAAATAATGGCTGCTCTCCAGTGGTGAAATGTAAAATTTGTTACTACCAGTTCTGTGGGAGTGGCTTGGTGGTGGTGGGTTAATGTGACTGGGTGGGTGTGGCCAACTTTTTTTTAAAAAAAAACTTTTAAAAGCATTTTTTCTATGCTTTTTCTATTTTTTCTTTGGCCGAAGAGGTTGTAAAAAAATGCTTCTAAAACCATCTGACGATCCCAGTTGAGTTGCCTGATCGCTTTTTTTCTTTTAAAAGCATTTTTTCTAAAACTTCTTTGGCCGAAGAGGTTGTTAAAAAAATGCTTTTAAAAGCCTCTGCGGATCAGGCAACTCAGCTGGGATTGTCAGAGGCTTTTAAAAGCATTTTTTCTACAACCTCTTCGGCCGAAGAGGTTGTAGAAAAAATGCTTTTTAAAAAAATAGCCTTTGATGATTGTGCGCCTCAGCTGGGCAAGGGGGGAGGGCCAGGAATTTTTGCTACCGGTTCTCCGAACCACCCACCTCCATCGCTACCGGATCGAGTGATCCGGTCCAAACCGGGAGCATTTCACCCCTGCTGCTCCCACATAAATTCTGTGACTTGTTTGCTCTGTATCATTATCCTACTGGTAAACCAAGGAAACACTAAATGTGGCTCTCAACTGCAAACAGGTGGCTTACTTTATCTTGAATGGTTTATTCAAATTTTTAGTGAAAGTTTCTATCAGAATGATGTGGGAAGCATCATTGTGAATTAATTAAATTTATATGCTGCCCATCATCTCTGTTGCAGCAACTAGGCGGTTTACAGGATGATAAAAATAAAATATAACACAATTAAAATTAAGAAAGATTATCTAAAGATTAAAAACCAAAGGACTGGTGACGTGGGGATGGGGATCTTTGCTCTAGTCCATCTGCCATCTCCAGCATAGAACACCATTGTTGAGGCCCCAGGCCAGCTGGCAGAAGCAGGTTTTAAGGCTCTTTCATTAAGGCAGGAGTGTGGGAGCCAACCTCACTTCTAGAGAGAGAATATTCCAAAGGGCGAGGCCACAGAAGGAAAGGTTCTTGTCTTGGACTCCACCAGCTGAAATACATTGGCAGAAGGATCCGAAGTAGCCCTCTTCCACTGGAGTGAGTGGAATGAGCCATTCCCATTGGGCAAGACAGCTCCTCTGATTATGCCATTTCTGTTGAATCATTTCTGTCCATGTTTTTCTTTGTACTTTGAAGTTACACTGAAAAATTGTTGAGGTTTACCTTTCCAAAATCCATAGGGATTCCTCTTCAACAAGAGTTGTGCATGTAAAACAGAGGTCCCCAAACTTGGCAGCTTTAAGCTAGCTGGCTGGACAATTCTGGGAGTTGAAGTTCACAAGTCTTAAAGCTGCCATGTTTGAAGACTTCTGATGTAAAGGCTTAATAAATACATACATAATTACATACAGTTTCACCATTCCATTCCTCTTAGACTTCTTTAAAATTCTAGTGTCAAAATTACTCCTTCCAGTTCTTTGGTAAAAGTTAAAATATTTTGATTAGACTAGCCATTTTTACTTTTGAGTTATTAAAATATTCCCAAGTGGAGTCTATCTGATGATTTAACTTTCTGCTATATGAATGTGTGTGTGTGTGTGTGGATAGCCAGATTCTATATTTGAATAAATATGAAACCACACACACATATACCGGCAGACAGACACATACACAGAGACACACACATATACACAAAACCGTTCTTACATACTTTACCTTATAATATTTGTAGCCCTCAATTTAATTAACTGTGGTATTTGTAGAAATCCATTATTTTTAAGGTCAGCATTAAGAAATTAAAGTGAAATCTGATATTAAATACATTTTAATGTGTTGAATCATTAATATGTCATACATTGGCATAAGAAATATATTTAGTTACTTGCTTTGGATAACCTTATGTTATTTTATTAAGTGTTATTTTTATGATACATTCTGTCCCCTGCCCTCAGTGTGCCCACACTGCCCTCAGTGTGCCCACACTGCCCTCAGTGTGGAAGGGATTGCCACTCCCTTTTTAGTCACACTAGATGCTGTTTTATGACCTCTTTCCAGAGCACGATACCATAGTCTCTTGAGGCTGAAGGATGCCAATGATGAATTATTTTTATGACCATGTATTTAAGATAATAGTTTAAAGTCAAAGTTTACATACCAGTCTTAATAAAGAAACTTCTATACTGAGACATAAAACTTTTTAGTATTGTTTTAAGAAGGAATGTGTGTCTTCCATTGGTTTGAAAGAAAGCGATTTAGGGAAATGCAGGAGTTTAGTTGGGACTAGCACTTCTAATGAGTGGTTTTAAAAATGATTTAAGTAATAAGGAAAGCACGTTCTACTTTAGGGAAAAATGATGTATTTTTTGAAGGAAAAGGTATACAATGTCAAATTTGGTCAGAGTGACTGTTACATTTGCTGTTTTTTGTTGGAATTTCTGGGGCAAAGTCAATCGTTGTACTCCATGCTTGTTGTAGTAGACTATCCCTGCAAATCATAAGGATAATTACAGCCCTTTCTTTCTATACATTTTGTTGCCCTCTGAATTCTTATAGTTTTATTAGCATCATCTAAGGTTTGTTGAGATCAATAAATGCACTTGTGTAAATGAAGGGAGGAATAGAGAATGCTTATATTGTTAGTCTCCAATACATCTCTGATTCAATCGACATTACTTTTTTTTTTTTGATCCACTGTAATACACAGACCATAATGCATTATCCACCAGTGTGTTACACCTTACTGGGAGAGTGAATGCCTTTTTAATTGTTGGTGTTCATGCAGTAAAAGGAATATTATAGATGGCTGATGGGAAAAAAATGAAGTGGAGAATTTGATGGGACAACAAGCTTATATAAGGAAAGTGGAGGGAATGTGGAATACTATTGAGAGAGGCTCAAGAGGCTCCAGAGCAAGAGAGGAGTTAACATGGACTGAATGTACATACTTAAGAAAGACTAAAAAGAGAAGTCGAGTAATGAAAATGGAATACAGAGAAATATGAAGGAAAAGATTAGATAATTGAAATCCTGCTATGCAGACGTAGGAATATATACTGGGCACACACACAAAAAAGGAAATTAATAAAATATGTTAGATTTGTCCATAGTTTGAAGTGTCCTCTTAAATCAGTAAATATAAAACTTTCAGAATGATTTGAACTTCAAAAGAAAAGGAGATGTCCTGTTTCCCTTTCAGTCATTATTTTCGTTTCTAACCTTATTGCTAGAGCAAAATTATGACAATGTTAGAAAGTCATGAGTTAAACATTAGTCATGAGTTAAACACACCTAAGTGAACATTTTCTTGCATATTATCTAATTTTTATAAATTGTATATTCATGGACTTCTGATATTTTAATTTGGCAGGCACAACCAGTTGGAGAATGTGATTTTAATATTCGTCTGTCATGTATAGAAAAAGAGATTATACTCCCACGGCATGATAAAATGAAGAATGGTCAAATTGACAAAGCACAAGAACCTTTTAGCGTTCGTAACAAACCATTTTTTGACATCCACATTGCAAAAAAGGTAAAAATACTCTTGATATCTGCTGAATAGTAATTTTCTTAGCACATAATGCTTCAAGCCTTACAAGACTTTACTAAATTTAAACATTCTATTCAAAGTGTGTATGTGTGTTTGTGTATGTACATGTACATGTACATGTGTATAGAAATAGCTTTCCAATGGATTCCAGCTTCTAATTATGTTTTCTCAGAAAAGTGAAGGACAAAATCAGGCATGCAACTAAGTCAAGATTTGATCTTTTAATGAATAACATTGCCAGTTATTTTCTGAGAAAACGTTTCTTTGCTCAAATTCTCAAGGAAAAAGCAAGGGGCCAAGAATAAAGTCACACATAGCAGAGTGTGAAGGAGGACATCTAAAATGTCCTTGAGTGAGTACTTAACTGTCGGCAGCTTTGCAAAACTCTTGTCTAGGTTGGGAAATAGCAAAAATAAGTATTATTTTATAAATAACATGGATAAGTCTCCTTAGTAGCTTGATTATAGGGAAAGAATTAGGCCTGGAAAGATCAAACACAGAACTCTTAGGTATTAGAGATATGGTCTCTGCTGACCTAATGACCCTGTTAATCAAGAGGCATGCCATATCAATGTAGTGCTTCACTTGCTTTTGATCTTGGTTTATATATAAAAAAATCCATAGTAGTATGTGCTGATTTGCATTTGTTCTTATTTATTTGTTTCCATTATAATATACTTCAAAAAATGAATTACTGTTTTATTGATACTTGTAAGTTCATGTATAAAACATAACTTCTTCTTATATCATTCACTAAATGTCAGTCTGGAAAACTCATCAACGTGGGCACACAGCTCTGTTTTATCATTTCAACTGGTAAAATGCTTGAATGAATAGGAGAGCTTTTCAGCCTGAAACTAAACTCATTAGACAAGCAGTAAACCTTTCGGTTAATGGAATCACGAAGTCTTAATACACAAAATTTGAATGTTTTGTGATCTGTAACAAGTATTTTTGTTTTTCATCTCCCCCCCCCCCCCCCCCTTTCTGTGTTAGTAACAGCTATGGGACTATGCCAGAGCGTCTTTTATAGTCTGTATGACAATACATTTTCAGTGGTCATTAGATTTCCAGATGTTTCTGGAAAAATGTAGTCCTGCCCTATAACAGTATATGTTAAACTTAATTAATATATAAGAAACTTTAATAGGTAATAATTTCTAACACTAAATACTTTCAGGTTGGGCCTGCGCTAAATTTATTAAGTATATTGCCATGGCAAATAGTTATGCCTTGGCAAAGTGCTTTTGTTACATTTTATTTAGTTAGACATACATTATCCAGAATTCTATCCTTTATGCAATTTTTATTAGAGAGTTCTGAAGGGTCTTTTTCCTTTTTTTTTTTTGCTCAGTATTTTGGGCTTCTGCGAACTTTGAATTTTGCTGATGCCAACTGCTGATGCAGATGTGTTGTTTAGCTAAATAAGCTTGTGTTTTCTTCTGAACTTCAGAAACAGATAACTTCAGAGTAAGCAACAATGATCAATGGCATTTTAATATTGAATCTTTTGGTAGAGTCTGTTTAATCAAAGTGCATTGTACAATTGATCTTTCTGTCTTTCTCATGGAAATAGTGCCTGATCATGAGCCACGTAATTAATAGTGAGAAAGTTGAATTTCGGATTTAAAAAATCGCCATTATATTATTATTCTTTAGCAAGCATTAGTCACTTTCTTATTATTTATTACTGCAACTGCAGATTTCCACCTTGCTGCCACATTTATAAATCCATCTAGGAAGAATATATTAGGTTAGCTTATAAGGCTAAGAGAAGAAATAGGGGTAAGGGACATAGGACTTGAGGACGCCGCAGTGGTTTGCCTTTCAAGCAAATTGGATCTGCCTTCTGTTCCCACAATATTTTCTGAAGTTCTGCTCATCTCTAGAAAGTGATCACATTTAATACTGAACTGTTTCCCCTCCTCTTAGCAGAGTAGGGAGAGTTTTGAAATAGTGATATTTCAGACTTGAAATTAATAATTGGTAGAGGATGGATTAGTTCTTTGCCACTGTAAAATGAAAATGTGCTAGGCATTGAAGAGAACAAAAAATATATTAGAAGAGACAAGAAGAAATACGTGGGTATTGAATTCATCAACTTCTATAGCTAGAGAGAGGAACTGTTGACACCATCTGGAGCTATTACTTTGCCAAAATCATGACACCCCCCCACTCCTTCCTTTGTTTTATTTTCAGTTTTGTTTTTATTCTTTAGTCCATCAGTAAGAATCACCTATATCAGCCCTGTATTTTCTGCCAGAATTGACCTAGCATTCTTTTCTCTGCCTTTTCCTCGCTCCATCTGTTCATTTCCATTTCCCCCTATTTGTCTTCTATCTTCTCACTGTTTGTCTCTTCTCCCTATGCCTTCTCTGTTTTGCGTTGTCATTTCTGCTATCTCTATTTTCTTGGGGGGGAAAAACGCCTAGTAATATCCATTTTTCTTTCTTTTATAAATGTGATCACTGTTTTCTTCTTTGCCGTGTTATTTCACTATTTTGTTTTCTTCTGCTCAGTGTAAGAACTTGTTTCTTAATTTCAAGTCATGCTATGAAACACGATCCTGATTGAATCACGATTAACACTCATCAAGAGTGACGCTTCCAGTTCCAAATCAAAATAAAATACACTAAAACTGAGAGGTTTCCAAGCTGATGAACTGCACATAGATTTTTTAAAAAAATATTACTGGGATCTGCCCCCACTGCTGTTTCTTTCTAGTTGCCCTCCAGCTGCTCCTGTTTCTCTCTCACACTGTTCCTTCATTTCCTTTCTTAACAGCTGTCCATACCACTCCTCCATTTGTGACTTGAACAATAAACTACACAGTCACAATTTACTGACTGCTGGGATTTGCTTTTTTGGAATACTGCAGATAAGGTTGCTATATCTGTCAGTTCTTTGGGCTGAAAATAAGCACTGAGAGTTGCTTATATGGTTTCACTGATGAGTATCTGAAGCCAAACAGACACCATTATACCCAGTTTCTTTCATTTTTGAGGTAACCATTTCAAGGGGGGGGAACATTTAAATCTGTTTGTGTGACATCCTAGTAATTCAGCTTAGACAACAGGGCAGCATTACTTATTCAATAAGTCAATAGTGATCTCAAAATCAATTGGGATATTTAAAATTTTAAGCCATTGTAACAATCAACCTATAAGGTAGCTTTTTTATTTGTTTACAATATTCAAATAACCATTTGGCTTATGTTTTGAATGAGTGACTGAACTAGTTTAATTTGCAGATCAAATCCATGAAGTGCCCCTTGCAAAAATATTTCTTTTAGTATTTAATGATCAACTGCTAGAAGAATTGTCACAAATCATAGCAAAACCCTGTATTGCATACCCTCATTTTCCAAATCTATTTTGCTTCTATTTTTCCTCCTTTCCATAGCTTACTGTTGTGTTAATTTATCATTTATGGCAGTACTGACACAAGCTTGACTGACAATCAAATTTGTTATTAACCATTTGTGTGCAACATGTAATGAAATCTATCTTGGAAGGGAAAGGGACTTAACATAGAGTGTCAGTGTAAGAGGACGTTTGAGCCTCAGCACTGTAGATGATGATTTGCAAGTTGGCTTAATTGTTTTACCCAGCTTTACAGTCCTCACTGAATGCCATGCCTGTCTCCTCAGCATTTAACATATATATTAGGGTTTATTACTTACAACATATATGGAGAGGCAAATCATGTTCATGTAGGGTACATTTCCAAAGGAGAAGAAATGTTATTTTCATGACTCAGGTACTATTTCACAATTTGCTCTCTAATCTTAACCTGTATCAGTTGATGCTATTTCGCTGATTAGCATATTAAATAGCTTTTGTCTTAAAATTTTAGGATATGATATCTCGCTCTCATTTTTCTCATTAATGAAATGAGAAAAGTGGAAAATGTTTAGCATTGCTTGTTCTCTCTCTTTGGAAGGTAGAAAATGTAATTTGGGGGATGAGGGAGAGAGGGGGGATAATTATCCCCTGAAAAGGTAATTAGTCTACATATAACAGAAGAAAGGAATATGTGGTGCAGTAATTAGTTACTTGAACTGAACTATTGAGGAAAAAAGGGCTAAATAAAACGCTACTTTTCATATGCTCTAATAACAAAAGAAGATGAGTCAGAACAAAGCCCATCTAGTTTACTAATTTGGTTTGAAAATCTCACATTTTTTTTCAGTGCTTGCTGTGGCTTGGATTAGGCTGCCCTTCCTTTTGCCATTCATGGCTGGCTCTTTCCCTTTTGAATGCACCCTGAGTAACTGTGACTATATGGCTGCACTAGTCAGCAGTGGGAAAGGGGAACTTGCTGTTTATCTTGTGGACTTTAAAGAGCAGCAGCAGCAGCACATGCAACAAGAATGAAAAAAACACACCTTTCAAAGAGCATTTCTAAAATATGCTCTACCTTTCTCCTAAATCTACTGAGGTACCTGTACATTCTAAATGTACTAATGTGTATGTATTGTTGAATTAAGCATTGAAGGACGTTAGTGTAGCTTCGAGGTTATTATTTTGAGTGCACTAAATATGACGAAGCTGGTTTGCAGTTTTTGTCTGGGTTCAAATGTGACTTGTGAATTCAATCCTTATTGTCAAGATTGAAGCTGAAGCTGAAGCTGTGTAATTTAAACAGTGTTACAAAGAATCCAGAGCTGCTTGTTACTTTAAATTGCATCCTGTATTTACTGACTGGAACTAAGACCCATTGAAATTATTGGGGTTTTATTTTTAAACACACTCAAGGGTTTTGAAAATATTACAGGGGGAAAAAAAATCATTATTTGGAAAAAAATAAAAGCCTCTATAATGTTAAATCCACATTAACAGGCAAATCCTATTAACAAGAAATTCTTGCTTAACAAACTATTCATTCAGTGACCATTCAAAGTTACAATGATCCTGAACAAATGGTAGTTATGGCCAGTCTTCAAAGTTGTGACTGTTGCACTGTTCCCCCATGGTCACAGGATCAAAATCTGGACTCTTGGCAGTCTGACTGCATTTATGACTGCAACATGAGCTTCAGCTCCGTCCGTCTGTCTGTCCATCCATCCATTCCTCTCCTCTCATCTTTTGCCTTTTGTCCACTTTGCACTCTGCTGCCTATTCCTTCCCCTCTGTCTTTTTCTTCCTGCTGCGCATGAGACACATTTGACTGAGGCAGCTGTTGCCTTTTGGGAGGCTCTTATGTGACTACTCCAAGGTTACTTTGGAGAGGCCACACTGCAAAGATCCTCCATGGATGGTGAGGACAGTTAGGGTAGGCGGCAGAGTGCAGGGAGGACAAAAGAGCAGAGATGAGAGGCTAGTGGAAGGAGTTGAAGCAGAGACTAGCACAATAGGGCATAAGAAGCATGAGGGCCTCACTTAATGACTGCAACTGAGACTACCAGAACTGCTGTCGCTAAGCAATGTGGTCTTGTAATATTTTACTTAACAACAGCATAGTTTAGCAATGGAGATTCCAATCCTAATCAGGTTTGTTAAGTGAAGACTAACTACTAATACATTTTTGAGATGTACACACAGAGGCTGGAGTATCCATAGGTGGTGATGTATTGGGCATAGAGTATTTTACCTTGGGTTCAAATTTAATGAGCCATGGGCATTACTGTTCTGTTTCCAATTTTGTGATTTGAATTTAGGATTAATTGCTGATTGTAAAGTGTAGCACATTATAATTGCCTGGCAGTTATAAGATATGGATGATTAGCAATATTGTTTTAAGGCCATGTTATATGAGCATTACTACAAATGAAATAAAGTACATGATGAGTAGCTTTTAAAGTTAGCAATTACTACCAAATACTATTAGCCTAATTGCCCTGGACAGCTTTGAAAACATACCATAGTGACCTAGAGCAACTCAGAGTTAGCAGTGCTCTGACTTTTATTCCCTTATGTAACAGATGGCACTCACTGTGAAAGACTGTCAAGCTGTGGGCTAGCAAAACATTAGTAATAAACCTTGTCATATGTTAAACTTGACCTGACATTAATCAGGCTTGGAATGCTACAAATGAATCATGGATAGTAATTAGTGAGCTGATGCTATTAGCAAGCAGCAATATCATACTGTTTTTTCTTTTCTTTTTGGAAAAAAACCCCAATTATGTTGTTAATTTATAGTTGGTGATAATAATATCTTTAGAGTTCTGCACAGTGAATTTCCTTCCTCTTCATTAGCTAGTCTGATTTATTATATTAAAAGCGTAACCACATAAAGAAATGGTTTTAGAGTGGTGTGCAATCTATACAGGTGGTTACTTTGGCTAGAAAAGCCTTTGCATAGTTTCATCTAATATGCCAATTGCCCACTTTTCTAGCTTGGAAAGTACTTCAGACAGCCACTAATGTCCTAGCCACCTCATTGTGTGATTGTTGTAATTCACTTTACATATGGCTGTCTTTGAAGCCCACTCAGAAGCTTCAATTGGTCCAGAATTTAATTTTGTGGACAATAATAGACATGTCTTTATATGCCTAAGTGACACCAGTATGCTTCTCAGAGAAATGGAAGGTGCTGGTTATGACCTATAAAACCCTATGTGGCATTGGGCCTGGTTACATGAGGGAAAACCTATCTCCTGTGGAATCAGCCTGGCTCGTTCAGCCTGACAGAACTGGTCACTCTGGGTCCTTTCAATTAAACAATGTCATATTTGAGCTCCAAAAGCAGACAGACCCACCCCTTCTCTGTCACATTGCTTGTCCTCTGAAATAAGATTCTCCAAGGTGGCTTCCACTCTCTAGGCTTTCTGGAAAGCCTTGGGTTAGGGTGCTTGGGGCTCCTGCCAGATTGCTTGTGAGTGTGATTGTATAGATCTTCCATCAGTTTTTATTTATTTCTTTTGTTTCTTCATTTTCATAATTATTACAGTTTGTTTTTATTCTGTTGGTTTTATTGTGTGCCATTCAGAATTGAGTGATGCCTTTTTCTTTTTTTTTTTACCCTCCAGGCAAATATGTACATGCATCACTATGAGATTGAAGATTACTTTTATATGTATTAAAAAGTCACCTCAAATTGGCTATCAAAACATTACATAGGTTTCTGTGCTTTATGTTTAGTGGTAGCTGAATCTAAAAGTAGCCATTTTAAAAATATTCCTGTTGAAATTGATGAGAATTTATTCACAGCTGTACTAATTTCAAAGGACTTGTCTAAAGTATGAATAAGATTGAATTCAACTTTTAAATTGTGCTAAACATATTTTCACTGTTCCAAACAATTTTTTTTCTCTTGGGTCTTAATATATACCAATGATGGAACTCCTATATATTTCCATCTGCTCTTATATCTCAGGAAGAGGTCTTACTTGGCATCCTGTTCTCCACATGCTAGTACTACTATGATCCAAAACAGGTCTTTTTTCCATAGTAATACAATGGTGTGCAAAATCACTTTTGATTTCCCCCTCTGTCAATTAATTTTATCAGGCTAATTAGAGAGTTATGCTTTTATTATGAGATATGTTTTGGAATGAGTTAGCCTAGTCATGAATACCAGAATGTTGTATGTCTGTGTATCAAATTCCTGCACACACATGTGAGTATGCATGCACACACACATACATATACACATGTTCTTCCTTGTCCGATATAAAATTATTGCAGATATGGCCTTTTTCAATATAATTCAGAATGGAATTTGTTTTGATTATACTTGGTTTTATGTTTTCATTATAAAAACAGTATTTTATTTAAAAACTCTTAGCTCTGGAATAGTAAATTGCATTTGATTATATGCACTAGCAAATGAAAAATAAAAATAAAACCTGTGAAATTAGCAACATATTGCTACTGTCTTCAACAACTGTTTTAATATCTTTTGTTCTGTAATATTATGTGTATTTTGTATTTGCTGATTATATTAGTATTAGTATCTGTCCCCCATATATATGATATACTTGGCTATCCTTTTTTGCAATTATAAATAGTTCATGTTGCATTATCCAAATTGTACAAAAAAATCTATTAGTATAACAGCATTCTCATTCTTGTGCTTGCCATAAATTCATTTACTGGTAATTAAAACTTCCATTATAGTTAACATTTAATACATTTTAATCAGATTTTAATCAGATTTAATGTTTACTCTAATACTATGATCTGAAGAAGAATGGATATTTGAACTTACGTTTATTCTTTTTAAGCAGTGTGCTGCCTTTCATACTAATAGTTAGGCAGAATAAACACAGTAGACCAGTAGTTTTAACAAAAAAGAGATTTTATTTGGTTTAAATTTATAGCAGCTTTTTTATACTGAGTACATACTAGTAGATTTCATCTTCTAACATTCCCAAGACTTCCTCATTCATATGTGATAACCCAACTAGTAGAAGAAGTTGAGGTTTACCTTAAAAAATGTTAAGGGATTTATAACAACTTCAGATATAAATTCATTGGCTTTTATAAGGTATTGGAAAAAGTTAAGAAAAAAAATAACTCGGGGGAAAAAGTAGTCCTACAAAGACTATTCAAAAAAGAAACAAGCCTGTAAAAGGGAGATCTTATTAGCATAATAATGAACATTGTTATATTAATGTATACCTAAAGATGTATTGCATACCTTAGCGAGAGCCAGTTTGGTCCAGTGGTTAAGGCTCCGGGCTAGAAACCAGGAAACTGAGTTTTAGTCTACCTTAGTCATGAAAGCCTGCTCTCTCTCAGTTGCTGTCTCTCAGACCACAATGTCAGACTTAAGCAACAGGTTGGTCGGTCAATTCCTGTTGCCACCAAATGAATCAGTATTTGGTTGATCTGATAAAAGCAGATTCTATACTAGAAAAACAGTAGGAACTATAACAAAAAATGTATATTGTAAAATGCTTACCGTACTTCCCCTCTCCTCTGGCAGTTTTCACTTTCGGCTCCCTAGAGTTTAGTTCTATGTCTTAACCTGAATAAACTCTGGCTAATCTAATCTCATGGTCATGTTTGAGGAACGGGTGGGTCAAGCCTCAGACCCCTAACTTAGTTGGATTATTTTTTTCTTTTCTGCAGTTGAACTGCTGCTAATTCAGATAGAATGAGTAAAACATAATATGGCCACATGTAAAATGACTCCCATACTCATACTTGGAAGCATTTAAAATGATGCTGACTAGTAATGCTTAGAGCCACTGTTGGTATGAATTAGAAATTATGTGGGAGAAGCAAGGATAAAAAATGGGCACAATAAAGGCAAGGACTATTACATCTCAACTGGCCTCATGTCTTCTGCAATGCAAATTTCAATTCATGAACATGAAAACATGTGTTTACTGTTTTATTGCAGTGTTTATCTCCTAATACCATCTGCTTTTTAAACGATTAATTAATAGACATTAGAAGCTAATTCTTTCCAATAAATGCTGTGTATAATCTTGAGGAGAGTTATATAATATATAAATACCATAACTAAATAAGCATAGATGTTTAGATATTTTTCTTCTGTATGCCAGGATTCTTTTACTTCTTAATTCCAATTGCCAATAAATCATTTGATGCTTCTTGCAGCTTCTTGAGGGAAATTTTGCAAGAGAAGTCTCTCATGAAGTGGATGGACTAATTTTTCAGCCTGTAGGAGTAAGTTGCATGAATTTGATTGTTACTGTATTAAAATAATGTGATAAATTTCAAAAGTAATCAATTTATGCTACAGAAGAATGCTTAAATTGCTACCAAAAACATTCTACCATGTTTCTCCAAAAAGAAGGACTGGTCTTATTTTCTTTTGACCTCTGAAAAAATGGCTAGGCCTTCTTTTTGGAGGGTTCTAATTATTGACTCACCTCACGGTGGTGGCATTGACAGCCCTGCCCAACAGGAGCCCGCTGCTGGCCCACTTCTAATGCGGCCACTTGCCACCACTCACACGCATTACCCTGGCATTTGTTTCACCTTCAGATGCCTGCCAGAAGGCCCTCTGCAGCCGATAATAGAACTCCGAATCGATCCAGAGCTCTGTTATCGGCTGCAGATGCTTTCCACAGGCATCTGAAGGCAAAACGGAGGCCAGGGCGATGCATGCGAGTGGCGGCAAGCAGCCGCAGAAGGCGAGGCAGGTGTCAGGGTGTGTGAGGCCTCGTAAGTAGGGCTGCTCCACCACCCCCATCCCCACCGTAGCTTGTTTTTTACCTGTGTGCCTCACCTCACCCCCTGCACCCTGGGGTGGGCGGGGTCTTAATTAGGGCTAATTTTGTGGGTGGGGCTTAATTTGATTGCATGTACTCAAAAACGTGATAGGGCTTCTTTTCAAGGTGGGTCGTCTTTTTGGACAAAAACACAGTACTTAAAATAGAATATTTTTGATAGTAACTTTTTCCTTGTTTCTGCAAAAAAATAGCATGCCCTATTAATATGAAATATTTAAGATTACATATTTTTATTACATCTCAGTTTATAAATCATAAATATATTGAATATTCTTAAATGTTTAGAAGATTCAGTTGTTTCAGAATAAATATCTTAGAATACTATGAAACTCCACAAATTGTCTTGTGGCACTTTAAAGATTAACCAATTTGCTTTAGTTGATATCAGCTAAAGATACCAAGATGTCATCTATCACAATTCATTTCACTAGATGCATGAAATACAATTCTGAGAATGGGGTGGGGAAAAAGAACAAAATCTATATGTTTCTGTATCCATGTGCATGCGCGCGCGCACACACACACACAAATACTATTCACTAAGACATTCTTCAATTTTGAGAACGCTAAGGCATTCTTCTATAGTGCTTAACATAAGTATGTTCTATACTAAGAACAATTCATTTCTGTCCTGTTAATTTTTCAGAAATGGTACTGATTTAGTACCAAATGGTACTGACAACTGTTGCACAATGCAATTGTCCTTTGTAATGTTCTATTATATTTACCTTGAGATCAGGAATGACTGGTGGGTGGGATACCTCACTAAACAACTGCTTTGGACAGCAAACATTCAAAGTTGTTTTTTACCTGTGTGCCTCGCCCCACCCCCTGCACCATATTTGTAAATATGCCCATATTTACAAACTTGGAAATAACTTTGCAACCAATGTCCATTTACGTCTTTTCACAGTATCCCTGTCATGTGTCATGAGTCATGTGTTTGCCTCCCTCAGTCTTGTGTTTGCCATTAAAGTCAATTAGTACCCATTTTTCTGTGCCTGATCCATTTTTCTCTGCTCCCACCAAAGCGGAAATATTACTTAACCAAACAATCTCTTCCTGAGCTGCTTTTCTCCACATCAATGCAGTGCTTCTCCTAAAGGTTCTAAGTTTTGTCTAAGTTAACAAGCTCAGTTCTATGACTTTAATTAGCCTCCATGCATCTCTTTCACTCCTTCGGATTTTATTTGCCTCCTAAGGAGCTCCTGCAAGAGGCATATTGACAACCGGCACATTGCTTTTGATGTGTATTCACCACTGTGTGCCTACTTGTGCTCTTGTAATCCTTTCCTCTCCAATCAATGTAAATATAAACATTAATTCACTTCTACTAATTATTCCAGCACCATGGTGAACATTAAATGAGCAGGGAGTGAAAAAAAAAAGGAAAAATGAAGTCAATTTGTAACCAGATTCATAGTCTTTTTATTTTCCACTTAGAGATCATGTCGCTTAGTGACTGAGTTGCTGGTCCCAATTATGTTTTATTTATTTATTTATATGCCGCCCTTCTCCGGAGACTCAGGGCGTCTTACAATGCATTAAGCAATGGTTGCTAAATGAGAACTATCTGTTCTGCATTGAATGACTATATGTAAATATTGGTTAATGCATTATTTTTGATTTGTGAAAATCCTGCTGCAGATAGAGATATATAGTATTTTATTAACAAGAAACAAACATTTGTTAACAAGAAACATGACATACCTATTAACCTTTTCAGTTGTTTTTTCCCAAATATTAAGAAAGCAAACAACAAGTAATTCTATAGAATAAAAAGAAAAAAATAATACGACCTTCCCTTGCTTCAAATTACAGAATTTTCAGAAAGTTTGTTACTTTTTGAATAATTCATTACTCATATAAATATATGATTTTTTTCTTAAATTATACTCAATCATAGAATTAATTACAATTCAATAGGTTAATGTCAATTTATTACCTCAAAAGATTTGTCACAGTGCTAATTTAGTAATTCAAAAGAAACATCCTAAGGCTCTAGGGGTTACTTTTAGTTGATATCTCTCCACTTATAAAACACTATTTTACTGATAGATTGGTTACAGATATGATTTATATTGATCTCTCCTTGCACGTCTGACAATTTTATTCTGTTCCAAAGAGATGGAAACACATGAAAACTACCTATGACAGCAAATTGCCCATCTTCTGGGGAAGAAATGTGAACTGAAGAAGGTTCTGCTAAAATTGGAGCTGATTACCATAGTGGAATGAAGAGCCAGAAAGTAATTTGTTTTGTAATTCTTCTCCAGACAAGGAGAGAACTTGAGATTGCCTACAAGTTCTGCAGATTGTTGCTCTTCATGAGGAGACAACAAGATAGTAGTTTCCAGTGGATTTTTAGCTCTGGGAGATAAAGGAAAGCCATTTTCATTCAAACCGCAGTCAGTGCCCTTCAAAAGAACACTGGGCTCCCATATTTCCTTTTCAAATCAATTTCCAAAATCATACTTATAACCAATCTATCAATGAAGAGGTATTTTATAACCAGGGTGATGCTAATTAAATAGAACCTCTAGAGTCTTAGATTTTCTTAGGAACACTATAAAGTACTATTGTCAACTGCTTTTCAGCTATTAGGAATCTTTGCTCAACAAGTTTCAGAAACTACTTGGTGAGTTTTCTTCAAACCTTAGTGAGAGAAGTTTTAAATATAATTGTAATTTCCCCCCTATAAAATAAACAACAAAAGAGCAATTAGAATATTGATTTTGGAAAGTTACAAATGGATTAAGGGTCCAGATTGATGTGAAGTAAGATTTTGACGTTAATTATAAGAATCCTTCCTAAGAGAAACGCTGCTGTTTTGAACTGTTAAAACAACTATAATAGACTTTTGAAGGCTAGACACTAAGGGGAACCAGAAGGGATTGAAGATTGCAAGTAAAGAGGAGCACTGAAAAATTTGACTTATTCATACAGAATGGAGCAAAATTTTATTTATTTATTTTAGATAATTTATATAACCACCTATTTGCTCATAGCAACTCTAGTCAGCTTACAGACAATAAAACATAGAATAGAAAAAATAAAAATAATACAAATAAAAAATAATAAAATAATAAAATAATAATAACATTTGGTTGCTTCTCAAGGACAGACCCATGTAGAGCGCATTGCAATAGTCAAGATTTATATTTTAATTTTGAAGATACTGAAATATATATTTGAACAATGGACCCAGAAGCAATTTTAAGAGTACCTGCCTCTTAAAGACTATGTTTAACTGATGTTATGGAAGAGAAACAAGTTTTTCTGGACAAGACAGATTGATGTGAAAGTGGATTTAAACATGATAAAATCAAAGAAAGATTTGGGAAAAGATTCTATATGTCATACAAGAAAAACCAACTGATACCTTAATAATTAAAAGGATGTACAAATAATAAACCAAAAATGTGACCTGGATAATTTTTTTAATATCAGATTTACCAAAGGGACTTTGAAGAATCTTGTGAGAAGGACAGAGAAAAAATGAAAATAAATAAATTTTTAGAACATAGTTTGAAGGGACTAAGGAACTATATTGTTAAAAGTAAAAGGAAGGATTGGTTTATTTGATTAAGATTAAAATAAATATGATGTTATCTTTGGTAATCTTTAATGGACTTTTCCTGACACTAGGCAGGACTGAAATGATGATCCTTTATGGATTTTATAGATAAGAGATGGGATATGAAAAGAAGAGATCATTAGCTGTAATTCAAGAACACGTGACAAGTTACAAAAATTGTTTATACCTGTGATTTAGGAGGAAATCATTTCTTTTTCTTTACTATATTCTTATTTTCCTTTCTTTTCTATTTATATAGAAATTTTCTTTTCTGGTCTATTTTTTTTGTATGTTTCAATTCATATCAGTGATTTATAATCCAGTGACTGGTTTTGCTCATTGTTTCAAAAATTTCACTGAGAGACTCAGTAGGATGGAGAAAGAAATATTATATCTATTGAGGATAATACATAAATATATATACTAATATTTTATGTGGATGTGTTCAAAATGTAAATGTTTAATAAGGATGCATAACTATTAATGACTTCTTTATAAATCTTGGAGTAATATACCGCGTTAATACTAGATTTTTAGTCTTAAAGTAGCACCATTCTTAAGTTGTGAATAAACATTCTCATCAAATATGGGAGTGAGCATTTTATTTTTTTTTTATTCAAAGGGATATTCACCAAATATTCTCTACTTTTTAAATTGTATTAGTATGGTCAAATGATAATGTAAAATGATTAGGGAAAAATAATTAAATTAATTCCTTGAAAATTTGGTGGGATAGCTTTTCAGCATACCGTGACCATTTGATCTTTCAACATAAGCTGTAAGCAGTTTCAGTGAATTTGATTTATCCCTAGCATAGACGTGAGCGTGGCTTTCTCCAAATTATTTCTTGGTACATATAGGACTAGATTAAAATTAAGTAAACTCTGTTGAGCATCGGTGTTTATCCATAACTTTCTCATACAGGTTAATCTTTGATCATTTCATATTAGTGACAAAAGTTTTTTTTCTTGGAAAGTATAAAATAACTAATGCTGCAGAAAACAGACAGTTTAGTTTTTTAATACATCTTTTTGTTCTACATCACAGATGAAACTAGAAAATGGCAGTAAATTTTTAGAATAAAAATTTGAACATAAAATTATTCATTCTCCAAGGAAATAAAATTACTATCCGGTAAAGGCATAAAATTATCTTTATGCTACAGATATTTTATAATACCTTTAACTCTCAGTGCACTGGAATTCATAATGGTCTTATTATTTTTATATGCCATTCTAGTTGGAATAGGTGACATTCCTCACTATGCAACATTGTTAGAAATACACTTCAGATCATGCTGTTTAATAATCTGTTAAATAGTTTCAAATACTATGTTTTGTATTGTACCATACAAGCAATTTTCTCTAAACCACTTTGTAGGATATAATTGCTGAACAATATTTCTTGGTGCTTTATGATTTTTAAGAAAAACTATTATGTGAACCTGCACAAGAATTTTCAATAAAGCTAATTGAAACTCTGCATGCAAGCTAAGACTTGGCTCTGCTCACCATAATTAGAAATAGATTTCCTAGAATCAGAATAATTTATTATAGATATCATGGTAATATTGCCTGCCTGCAATCAGTAGCACTGGTGCTCTTTTCCCAACAAATATGTCTATGAAAATATGTTTTTGAGAGAAAAAAAGAAGGTAATCAAATGCCTATATTGCAAATGAGACACTTGAAGTTTTTGCATTGTAAGCAGAAGTGGACAATCATAAATATCCCCATGGATTTATAAATTTATTGCTAATTAGATTGGATAAGCAATTCTAGCGCATAAATAAATGAATACACAAAATCCTATCTTTGCTATTAGTTAAATAATTGCTAATTACAAGTAAAACATCAAAGAATGATTACATTCATCAAAAAGTTCTACTTTAAAAAAAAAGAATAATACCTATAAAAAATTCATATTACAGCTCCCCAGCCTATCTTGAATCATGACATTGTAATATAGTTTTTAGTTATTGTTTGATGTATTTATAACCTGCTTAAATATTTTATTTTTTATCTAAAAACTCTCAAAGGTACTTTATTAGTATTGTCTTGTTGTGGAAAAGTACATCTATAATGTCATTTATTTCCCCAAAAATATAACCCTGTGCTTAAAAACTGCTGCTAATTAAGTAATACATTTTTACTTTTTTTTTTTTTGCTTTATAATTGTCTCAGTAAGTGGAGCACTCAGCCATAAATGGCTCTTTGCTTATGGGCTTGAAAATCTTATTCTTTTTCTAGAAGAGTTTGAGCTGTAGTGGGGAGTTCCAGGAAAAAAAATGATGAACTAAAGATGGTTCTGCTAAAAGCAGAGTTAATGACTATGGCAGAAAGAAGGGCTGAAAAGCAGACTGGCCATTTGTAAGTCTAACAAGGAGAGGATTTGAGATCACTCACAAGTGCTCTAGAAAGTTGCTCCTCATGAAGAGACCACAAAACAGCGGTCTCTGGTCAATTTAGAGTTCTGGTTGACAAGGGAATACCCATCTTGCTCAAACTGTGTTAGTGCCTTTAAAAGAACACTGGGTCCATGTACTTCCTTTTCTAAACACTTTTGAAAATTAATTGTTAACTGCCTTTCAGCTTTTATAAACCTTTGGATCGACAAGTTTCAGGAAGCCCCTGATGAGTCCCCCCCCCAATTCTTAGTGAGAGATGTTTAAAATATAATTGTAATTTTTTATGAAATAAACAACAAAGGGCAATTAGAATGTTGATTTTGGAAAGAGACTAATGGTACATTTGAAGTAAGATTTTGACATTAATTGTAAGAAAAACCATAATAGACTTAGAAAGTTGTATCCTAGAGGCAACCAAAAAGGAACTAAAGATTACAAGTAAAGAAGAACACTTAAAAATTTGACTTACTCATAGAGAATGGAGCAAAATACTTTAATTTTGGAGATACTGAAGGATATATTTGAACAGAAGTCAGTTTTAAGAGTGCCTGCCTCTATAGAAAGACTATGTTTAAAAGATGTTATGGAAGAGAACAAGTTTTTCTGGACAAAACAGAGTGATGTGAATGTGGATTTAAAAATGACAGAATACAAGAATAATTTGGAAAAAGCTTCTATACAACAAACAAGAGAAACCAATTGATGTCTTAATAATTAAAAAGATGGGCAAATAATAAAGCAAAAGAGTGACCAGGATAGCTTTTTTATATTGGATTTACAAAAGGGACTTTGAAGAATTTTTGTGAAAGGACAAAGAAAAAAAAATGAAAAGAAATCAATTTTTAGAACATGATTTGAAGGGACTAAGGAACTATATTGTTAATAGTAAAAGGAAGAGTTGGTTTATTTGATCAAGATTAAATAAATATGTTGTTATCTCTGATAATCCTTTGCTGACATCAGGCAGGACTGAAATGATGATCCCTCATGGATTTGTTTATAGATAAGAGATGGGATATAGAAAGAAGATACCATTTGTTGTAATTTATGAGCAGGTGACAAGCTACTAAAATTGTTTATTGTAATGAAAGGTGAATAATTTCTTTATATGTCTCTTTCACTTTTGTTCATTGTTACTTTTCTATTTTTCTATTTTTTTTATTATTTTGCATTTTAGTTTGTATTCATTTTTATCTTTTTAATTGCAATTTTTAGTAAATTCGCTATAAAAAGAGTTCGACCTATAAGCCACACTTTATGAAATCAAATTCACCATCTTTGCTTAATATGTAGTAAAACTGAAATGCTAATGCAGCACAGTAGACCAATTGGCTCCTGCTCCTTTCTGCATGTATGGATTGCCTACCTTAATCTTCGACCTTTATTTCAAAATTGTGATATGTACATGTAAGTTTTAGAAACTGTAAATATTGCTTGAAGTAGATGCCAATGCAAGCATTACTATAGAGAGCACTAACTGCAGAAAATGCTTTCAGCAAACATATGTATAACTTTGAAACCACACCCCTTAATCTTAGATAAAGGGTAGAACATTGCTTGTATGCTGATCTTGTGCTACTGCAAATTCTCAGTGGTTTGAGGTATTGGATAACATTAAGCAATTTTGTACAGTTGCCTCCCCCTCCTCTTCCTCAATACTTGGTATCAGAATCTCAGAAGAATGTCAATAATTGTCAAATTCTGTATTTTTAAACTGCCCATTTCTATGTGCCCAAATTCTAAAAAGTCTGAGATACTTCTTGGAAGTGATTAATAGTGTTCTTCCCTGCAATTTTCACTTTGGGTTAAGCATTCTTCCACTATTGTGTATGTCTTTGGTCTCAAGGAGCATCTTATCATCATAAGTGAGACAAGTGCCAGAATAACAACATTAGACAGAGAATATTATTCTCTCTCAGCTGAGACTGCTTTGATTAATAGGCAGCTGGTTTATCATCTGTAGTATCTAAAGTCATTGTAACCTTTTTTTACATGTTATCAATGTACTTCTTGTGCGGGCGGATAACACTATTTCAGTAAACGAGTACTGAGAACAAAGCAAAGGTGTTGCTTGGCCCATCCCCATGGAAATCTGAACATATCTAAACAGGCCTTTGGCATTTTAAAAAACATGGAGAAGGCAAGCAACAATGATTGGATCTCTTCAGTCCCAATTTGAAATCAAAACTAAATCTCAGGGCATCAGTTCTCATGACTTCTGCAGCCACAAAATAACTCTCAATTGCACTTAAAGTGGAGATGTATTCAGAGTATAGGTAACTTAAAGTTATATTATGTGGCTTTTCTTTTCTTGGCTAATTTAAATTAATTCAGGTCTCTGGGGCCAAATGGTTACATCACAGGATAACTGAGGGAATAGTTCTCAGTAATTTTTGAGAAGGATTGAAGGACTGGAAAAATCCCAGAAGATTGGAAGAGAAGGTTCTCTCTTTCAGAGAGAAAGGATGTTCCAGATAAGTAGCATTATATCACGTGCATTGGATTGACATTTTCCAGTAAACAGGAGCCAGTATGGTTATTACAGATAAATTGCACTGAAGCAATTATATCTTTGATGCAGTTATTAGCTTAGTAGATAAGGGGAATGCCTTATATGTAGTATATCATGGCACAATCAAAGCCTTCATCAAAGTCGTCATATTTTCTTCAATAGAATGATAAAATATGGGCTAGATTATCTTATTCTGGATGGATTCAGTTGGAATAACTGTACTCAAAGGATGTTCACTAAAGCCTGCATGGATGGAAGGATCTACAGGAATGTTACAGAGCTCAACTCTGGGGCCCTGAGTTACTCAACATATTTATCAGTGACTTGAATAAGTGACTTGAATAAGGGAGGCCAGTTTGCAGAAGACACAAAGTTTGGAAGTTTTTGTTAATTTACAGAGAAGAGATTCAAAAAGATCAAGACAAACGTGAGCAGAGTCTGAATTGAATAATATGGAATTCAACAGAAAAAAATGTGAAATTATACCACTGGACAGTTAAAATGAAACACAGAAGTTTAGGATAGGGGATATCTGGCATGACAATAATACATATGAAAAGGTTCCATGTGTCAGTCACCAACATAGGGCAACAGTGTGAAGCAGATGCTAAAAAAAGCAAATGAATATTTTGGGCTGCATTAACATAACATACCAGGGGGAGTGTCCCAGTGTTCTTTGCCATGATCATATTCCATTTGGAGTACTGTGTAAAGTTTGAAAAAAAAAAGTGACATTGGAACAACTTCAGAGAAGGTCTCCTATGATGATGAGAGATCTGGAAACCAAGGCCTATGAGGATGGGATAAAAGAGCCAGATATGTTTAGCCTACAGAGGAGATAAGAGATAACCAAGAGAAGTATAAGAGAAAGAATATCCAAATTTCTGAAGGGTGCCACACTGAAGATAAAATAGACTTACTCTCTTGCTCAGGGGGCAGAAGCAGAATCAGTGATTAAAAACAACACAGAAGTAAGTTACGTTTTGATGTTTGGAGGACCTTCTTGATTATGCATTGTTTGCCAGCAAAACTGGTGGCTACATGAGGTGATGAGCTCTCTTTTACAAGAGATCATCAAGCAGAAGCTGAGCAATCATATGCCAGAGATGCTGGATCCTGTTCAAAGCAAGGGGATAGATTAGATGACTTCTAACTTCCTTACAACTCTATGATTCCATTATGATTATAGAGACTGTTAAAATTAGCTCTCAAATTTGTCCTAAATTCAGGAAAACCTACCAACCTACCAGATGGACTTTTCTTCTAAGAGTCCTTTAGTTAGTTCTGTATTCATGGATAGCACCACTGAAATATTTTTAGAGAATGAGAAGCTTTGGCTCAAAGCAAGCAGTTATCTCTTGTATGAGAGAGAAAAGGAATGTTGCAAGAGATTGGTGACCAGTTTTCCATGATGTAACATTTTAAATCACTCTTGATGAGATTATTTTCTGAATATTTCCCTCATTTTTAAATGGGCAAAATGTTTCTTAGAAATAAATTATTTTTATAGCAGGATAACTGCTTTAAAATGCGATAGATAGATAGATAGATAGATAGATAGATAGATAGATAGATAGATAAAGAAAAAATTATTCTTTCAGCTTATATAATCAGAAGCAAATATTTTTAACTTCATTGGTAGTCATGCCTCTCTGTGCCTGCTTTCTTCCTCTAAAAATTAAATTAATTACTTGTGAAATTGGCTACTTGTCATGCCAAGGTAGCTGACTGCCCTTTTGTAAGGAACATGGTGTATGTTTTCTACAACAGTTCTGACCCTTACAGCTGCATTTTCTGGCCATGAATAGATATCCATTAAAAATACTTTCCATAGCAAATTTCCCCAGAAATGTTATTCTAAATCACTTTTATGTTAACTACAGTACCCATTTTCTTGTTGGATAGACTTGAATTACATTTTTTAAAGGCTAGATATTCTTGGTTCAAGTAAGTGAGCAATCACACACACAAACAAAAAACTTGCACAATGTTGTCAGGAATCATACAGGTGGGAATGATAATTCAGTAAAATCTAGGCATGTTTAGTGGCTAGCACGTATAAGAAACATGCAGGTATCTCTGGGTAACTAGCATAATGTGAGAGTCAATATCTATTTGACCCAAAAAGTATTGCTATTTACTTATTTATAGTTGGAAGTTCAAACCCTGGTTGGAACACTTGGGAAAAAGGCTGAGAAGAATTCCTGTAGCTCAAAAGATTGCAGATCTTTAACAGACACTTATATGATCTTTTTGTCTTTTCATAGTCTATTATAGGTAGGAAGTAAGCTACTTATCATCTAGCGATTTTGTCCTAAAATACCACAAATCCCCAAACATGTGGGCATTGTCCACAAAGATCACCCAGACACATTTTTAATAGCCCAATAAAACCTATCCATATCAGTTTCTGTTTCCCAACAGTATGGTATGTTACAGCAACACTGATAAGGAACAGTTTCTGTACTCTTGCTAGGGGGTGCAGCCCTGCCAACATGCAAACATTTGGAGACTATTCCAAGGTCATGTGTAAGTAGTATTATCTATTAATAAAATACTAAATAAATTAAAACTTGTTGAATGGTGTTAAAGAGAGAAAATACTGTATAGTTTATAGAAACAATATAATACCAGTGGATTTTTGTAGACTGCCTATTCTTTGTTCATGTGCCTAGTTATACTTTTACAATGCCTGCTTATTGAATGCCTCAGGCATGGGAGAAATTAATATGTGAATAATAATGTATAGACCATGCATCGGGCTCTATAACAGACATTTTAAGTTATATTGCCTAATGAAATTTTGAAGTCAAAATCCATGAGCAAAATTTGGTGGTGGTATGCTTGATTTGGAGGTGACATGTATTTATTACAGGAGTTGAATTTGTTGAGGTATTAATGTTGTTTTATACCCATGCATTTGGAAAAATGAATGACATGAATCTGGTGCATCCTATTTCTCTTATGTATACTGCACATGGGATTAAGACTTAACCTACTTATGTCATTTATTATCCATTTTGAGAATACTGTGTAAAATAACCTCATTGAGTATTGTAGTTTCTTACTCCACCCTTTTTTAGGTTTAAGTTATAGAAAGTTAAAAGAGTTACTTGCAATTAAATCTGCAACATCCTATGAGATCTTAACTTTTAAATTACATGTTATTAAATTGAAGTGCTTTTTCAGTAATTAAATGACTGACAGAACTGAGAGCCAATTTATTATGTATAGCTTAGACTAAAATAAACTAACTTTTATCTCTGTGGGAAACTCTACTTTAATTGTATGTTAGTTTTACCATATGTTTAAATAATATATAATCTTCAAACTTTATAGTATTTAAAATATAGTCTCAATTGCAATGAATCTGTCTGTCTATCAGTGCCTGCAAGCATTTAATTACAGTACAGGATTATTTCATCATAGAAACCACAAGAAATTTGGATTATTACATGTTGTAATTTTATATTAAAATACCATATTTTTCGGAGTATAAAACATACTTTTTTTCTCTCCTAAAAGAGGCTGAAAATTTAAGTGCATCTTATACTCTAAATGTAACCCCGTGCAGTGCCCAAAATGGCTACCCGGAACAGCTGCTACCTTCTCTTACCCCTTCTATGCTTTGCCTGCTTTAGTCACTGGAGCTCCCTCAGAGGATCAGCTGTGCTTTTGAAGCTGTTTTTCAGCCCCAACGCGAGTGAAGCGATCTTCCGTGTTTTGCCTGCTTTTCTAATTGCTGCTCCCTCCAACAATCAGCTGTGCTTTAGAAGCATAGCCCCAGCCAGCCCCAACCTCAAAACCAGTGAGCGAACTAATGTGCTGGGACTAGCCAGATGAATACCTGGTAGGCAGAATTTCCCCTCCCCCTATTTTTCTTCCCAAAAACTAAGGTGCACTTATGCTCCGGTGTGTCTTATACTCCAAAAAATATGGTATTTAAATTACACTTGGACAATTACTTGAGGAATTCTTATATATAATATAAAAATTCTGTAAATGAAATAAGACCACCTTTGTTACATGGTTCATATTGCCATATTTTTCGCACTATAAGACACACTCCTCCCCCCCCCAAAAAGTGGGTGGAAATGTCTGTGCATCTTATAGAGCAAATATTACAGTGGGGGGGGAGGGGGGTTGGTCACTGTCGCCACCGTTCACCACCAGGGAACACTGGAGCCTTTGCTGCTGAGCAGCTGATCGGCGGTTGGATTGGCCTCCCAGAATACTGCCGATCAGCTGTTCTAGGTGGCGGGGATCTCCGCCGCCGCTCACCGCCGCCAATTGCTGGCAAAGGGTGACGGCTGCAATTGATGGCAGCAGTGGCAATCGGTGGCGATCCCCATGGCCTAGAACAGCTGATTGGCGGTATTCCGGGATGCCGATCCAACTGCCAATCAGGTGCTCAGCAGCAAAGCCTCCAGCTCAGTTGACCCGTGGTAGGCGCAACGGAGCGGAGCCCTGACAAGCCATGTGCTGGGGCTGCAATAATGTGTTGAATGTGCTGAAGCTGATCAGGCTGTTTGCTGAATACCGGATGAATGCTGGGAGGCAGAGGCAGATTTTTTTTTCTTATTTTCCTCCTCTAAAGCTAATGTGCGTCTTATGGTCCGGTGCGTCTTATACTGCAAAAAATATGGTAATTGCCAAGTTCTCCATACTGTGGTAAAACATGCATAATGCATTCCTTTTCCTAGCTGCCTTTAGGGATTTTTGTTCTTGGGTGGGAAAAGCCGTATGTTTATCAAACATGGCTTCAGAAACCTGAAAAGCCTATTTGAACTAGTGGATGAAGTTATAAAAAAATCAAATAGCTTCGTTTCTCAAGGTGTTGAAAATTCTTTTAAAATAGCAAAAGCTATCTGTATTCAGCATACTTTAAAAAAAAATGTGTCAGCCAATCCAAATGTTGCACCAGAAAGCTGAAGTGCTGTGTAAAACTTTGGAACAGTTTACATAATTTATCCTATTTTGGAATTGCTATTCTCATGATTCTTGCTTTGTTTGTCATGAGAGAAGTCTAAAATCAGATTTAATTACCTTTGCAGCTTTTAAGATCTTACTTGGTACCACAGTTCTTCCAAACCTATATGATTAATTATGATACCCGCAAATTTGTTTTAAAATGAAAAGAAAATCCCAAAGTTTTGATTCTCAAGAGATCAAATTACATTCTAAGAATCATAGTCAGTGGTATAGATATGGGTTGAAAGTAGAAATGTAGCAAACGTGGCTTCTCAACATAAACTGAATGGACAGTGTATCTAAGCCGCTCGGTGTTGCCTCGCATTGCAAAATGAGCAGATAAATTTGATAAATAAATAATAAAATAAGCTTCAGTAGATTGAACATTGAGGATTTTTGGACACATCCAGAACAATTTACAGTTTTGTAATTTATTTTTTAGATATTTAAGTTTTGACTGAAGATTGCATTTGAAGTTACTGATTATATCTTGCAGTTGTTAGATACATTGAATATTGTAAAATAATGCTAATACTACACTCCAAGATGAGGTTAGAGTTGCTCAGTATTATGGCTAGATGCTGTTCCAAGAGTGATGTTACCATGGAGAGAGCTTTGGTTTCCATGATATTTGCTTACAAATATTAGTAGGCCTTGAACCCCAAGAAAGGTTTTGTCCTCTGTTGTACATTTTGGGTGCTAAAATATATCTTGTCATGATATGTTTAAGAAGGTGCTTATGTATCAACACAGTTCCACCCATTCTAACCCCTCCCCCATCTTTTCAATGGGGTTTCTATATTGCATTCTGACGCAATTAATATATTAAGAGCTATTGAAGCATAAAAAATAACAGTTTGATGTGGTATAATCAACATATATAAATGTACTAGTCATTTCAGGCCTAATTACTGAACAGCAATTATGATAAATGGAATAGCAATCTGCTGGCAGCTTTTGTAATTCTTCTGCAGAAATTATTCTAATTGCCATTCCTGATGTGTTCCTTAATTCTGTATACCTCACATTACAAATACTCCTACTTTACCAAGTTGCTTTCCTTTCCATGTATTTTTTTTTTAAATTCACCACTCTAACAGGAAAAAGAAGTCACAGTTGCACTTGAGTTGCTTCTTTTAAACTTTGTTTTATAGAATGACTTCATATACCTGGAATTATCTAAATCACACAATTGTCTCTGTGGTTGAAGTCATAGTACATTTTCAGGTTCAACCACTATTTCATTTTTGCCAATCCATTCCTCTTAGATATTAATATCTAATAATTAATTTTAAATGAACCAAGCAGATTTCCCATTAAACTTCAGTGGTTCTATTTATAAATATTATTGGTGAAATCTATTATTGTTAGAGGCATTGAAATATCGGACACATTTGTCCATCCATTCATCCATCTATTTCTCAAAATGCTGGTATAGTAGCCTATGTTCCAGATGAAACACTGTTCGTTTTCTTCTCAAAATCTGTTCTGGAGTGCCTCTACTAACTGCTAATACTCCATCCTTTTATTTTCCCCTAGCTAGACAGATATAGTCTTCAGTATATACCGTGTTTCCCCGAAAATAAAACCCTATCTTATATTTTTTTGAACCTTGAAATAAGCACTTGGCCTTATTGCCATGCGCTCAAAAGCCCAATTGGGCTTATTATCAGGGGATATCTTATTTGGGGGGAAACAGGGTACTTTTAATTTTTTTTCTGTATTATGCCAGAAGTAAACAGCACTGAATGTTCGGAGATGCTATATTTTGTTTATATCCCACCCTCTTTTATTTATATAAACAACTCAAGATAGCAAACATATTTAATATTTCTTTCACCTCACTTGTCCAGTGATTTTTTTTTAACGAGCAAAATATAAATTTTATTCTGAGAAATAAATTTATACCCTGGTTTATATTAAAAAATTCTTTCTAAGAGACACTATGCTTTGTTATGTGTAATGAACACATATCTTATGTCTCTGTTTGTTTCCCTGGGTCATGTGATAAAGGAATAGGGCTCAGATTGGGGCAGTCAGCACTTCATACTTCCTCCAGAGTGCCTCTTCCAATTGTATAAAATGGAGGCTGGTTTTTGTTTTTGTTTTTTTGTTTTTTTTAAAGAATACTTTTCTCTGCAGTCTTCAGCCAGATTTTGCCTAGTTTGTCTTTTGCTGGCTTCTCCTGGTAAATCAACGCCAGTAAATCAACGTTAGTCCTATTTTGTTCCATTTTGGAAGAACTATCCTGCTGACAAAAGATTTGAATTATTTACATAATTTCAGCATTTTAATGTGTTGGAAAGGATAAAGACTTTCTATGGTGGATGTACTCCAAAATTAAAGCAGGATTTTATCACCTAAAATGAACCAATGTTTCATTACTGCTGGCTATTTTGGTAGTCCATGTTTTTTTACTTTAAAGTTTGAGAACTATATATTTCTGGCTTTGTAAAGTTCATATAGGACTCTTTTTCTGGGATAGCGTATTCAGATGCAGAATATTCTCAGGATTATAGCTCTTTCCTTTCCATGGTATACTGAAACTATTTTATCCTCAGAGGAATTAAACAAGCTAACAATTAAAACTTATTTATTAGTATAGAAGTAAAGGTATTCTGCAAATCCAAAATTAAAATGTTTCAATATATGTATTACTCAGCTTTCTAAATCTTTCGGAATTTGATAACTTGACAGAAAAAAACTGAAATATCATATCCTTTCCTCCAATTAACTATTGAAATGTATTCTTGCAGAATTAAGCACAGTTAAATTTAGCAGTAGCAATTTTAATCTAGATATATTATGAGGATATGCACTTAATGTAATTAAAACTCATCAAATATATTAGGGCATAAATTTTGAAAGAAAAATTCTGTATGTTGCATTATGATGTTCTTTGAATCCAAATAAAAAATATTTTATTCATTTGAATGAAGCCATCCTGGAAAAAGGTCTAGGTGTTTTGTATCTTATTTAATTCAACTCTGTACAGTGTTTTGAGCTTTTCATTCGAGAGATTGCTATTTCTAGATGTGTATACATTCAGGGCAGAGTAAAGAAGTAATCACTTCATAAATATTTTCAGTGAAAGGAATACAATAAGAGCAACAGTCATTATCATGATCATCATCTCAAAGGCTTAGTGCAAATCTGATATTATAGGCTCATGGTTGGATATTGCTATATTCACTTATTTGTAAATGGTCAAAGACCATAGATAAAGAAAAAAAAGAAAATATTAGTAATTAATAATAATTCTTAAGTAGTAATAATGGTAGAATATAAATACATTTCTAACACAACAAAGGTCAACCTAATGAATATGATCAAATGTGGTAAGGAATAAAGTATTACAAAATATATCAATGTACTGTACAGAGATTGGTGAGGGAACCTTGTTCTGTGTCAAGATTGCAGGCACACATATGGAGTTTCTAAGGAACTGAAGTATTCACTACAGTTTAGGCTTATAACTGCACACAGGATCATAATTCAACTATCTAGCAGAGAGAGCTTGCCTGAAGAGTGCTCATCAGAGAATGCCAAATCGAATCGTCAGCCAGTCCAGGAATCAAGAAGCAGGAACAATTATCACAAGTTGGAATACCAAACAGTTGTTTCCAAGAAAGACTAAAAGCATAGCAGCTATTTAATTCAGTCTGCACACTCATGCCTTACCCTTTGTCTAGTGAGGACCCAGCCTCATTGAGGAGCATTGCTCTGTTTACCATCCAGATTTGGTGCCTCATCTCACTGTTGTAGCAGTACAGGAGATGTCTGTGGGTGATCAGCCTCAAATCAATCCTAGCTTAATAATTCTGGAGGCTGACAATCTGAAGATCCACAGATTCAACTGGAGCAACATCCTCAATGTCAGAGTCACATTCTGAATTGGCTCACAACTGTTGTGGCTCACAACAGAACAATTGTAGAAGAGAGAAATGAAAAAGAAAAAAAAACCTTGGGTTTAGCTGGTTGTGGAATAAACCTGTTGATTCGTAATGGGTATAGTTGCAGCTATGGACTCTTGTGACCTTCTTAGATGTTTTGATGCACTGATCTTGCAACAGCTGATCTATAATCACTGATTGTGACAGGCAAGAAAGCGTGCTAGTAAAGTGGATTAAGGAAATCACAGTATAATTAAAAAAAAAGACTTAACGTGTAAGCTTGGCATCAAATTGTAGCAAAGTAAATGCCCTTCTATGTAGGGCATGAAGTATATGATAAATGGATCTAGTTGTGTAAACTGGAGCATATATGAGCTTGTGGTAATTGAAGTTTTTTTAAAAAAAAAATCTAGATATCCCGCTTGAATTAACCTTTGCCACAGTTTGATCAAGTCCTACAGAGTATTTGGTTGAGTTAAGGGGAAGGTATATAGCCCACAAATAGACTGTTTTTTAAGAAAAAGAAGTAACCAACCAGGAAAACCATGTTTGAGAGAACCAATACAAACTACTATGGTAGTTCTCTTGGCTCCACTAATAATAATGTTCTTCATATATATGGCTAGCAAAGCTGGCGACTGGAACAATTGGGGCATTATAACTTGTAAACTGCTTATCTTGGTTTGTTCTTTACCAGCTTTGTTGTTTCAGTGTCCCTGATTTCTACTTTGAAATGCCAGAGTGTGTTTTTTCCTCCCACTCTGGCATCTCAATTTTAGTGATCTCTACTAGGGCATGTAAAGCTCATGAGTTGTCCAGCAATCTTAATTGCTGCCATGGGCCTTGGGATTATGGGCAGTGCCCTTTTGAATGTTACATGGTTACGGCAATTAGAAAATCAGTTTTTCTGCATTTATCTTCACCTCAAATTTACATCTTGCTATGCTTCATTATGGTGTCATTTAGCATATATTAAATAAGGGTAGGCAACCTGTGACCTGCCTTGATCTAGTTTTGTGTTCCCATATCATATTGCCAAAATTCAATAGCAAAATTGCCCACTTTTGTGGTGTGATTTTTGCACTCAGAAGCAGAAGGAAGTAATATTTGGCAGAAATAAAAGTTGATAACCTTTGTAGCTGCTTTTCTCTAAATCGGAATTTTTTTTAGTGCGGTCTGAAATATCAAAGAAATAATGGTTTTAATTATCAATGTCTAAATCTGTGGATAAAATGTGGTCATGTTTCTTCTTTGCTCAGTAGAATAGAGTATCATGAAAAGGATTAGCTGGTTTTTGAAATAAGAAGTTTAATGAGGCTTGAAGTCTGAGTAATAAATGCTGGTGCATGAGAAATAGACATTTATACTCTGTAATTACAAATACAATATAACATGTTGATCTGACAGGTTTTTTAAAAGACTCTGAAGAACTATTGAAATATTGCAAGTATTTTTGCAATCAAGTTATAATTCAAGTGTATCTCCTTATGTAGCGAAAGTGGTGGTACCATTCAAAAGAGGAGGGTGATGTGAGTGGGTGAAGAGGAAGAAGAAGAGTGCAGGTCAGCCAATCCAGCATTTTGTTGGCAATTCAGTTCGCATAGCAATTTGTAACTTACCCAAGGCACATGAATTAGATGGGCCAAGGTGGCAAAATGGATTAGTCTTGAAGTTAATTTTTAATCCAGATATTGAAAATCAATTGAACTATTGACAAAAATCCTAGATTAGTGCAACTGAGTCCAGTTGTCTGATTTTTTTTGATAAAGCAAATTTCTATCCTGAAACTACAGAGAAACGTACGGAAGAAACGATGATTCATTCATTCATCTCAATGCTCCATTGCATTAACATATTATAATCTTTTGACAAAACAAAACCATTAGAAGCAAAAACAATTAAGAAAATAAAGATTCCCTATACCAAAGTTTATAACATATGAAATTATAGTTTATAAAATTATTGGTATCTATGGCAATAAAAAGTACCATTGTTTAAATCATGACTTTTTCATATCTGAATTCTTATCCCTGTCCTAAAATAGATTTCATAGGAAGGTAGGTTATGACCTAAGGCTATCTGAAAGACCTGTGAACAGCCACCTGAAACTTTCAGCAGTTGTTATCTAATTGTAATTTTATTGTGACAAAAGAAGAAATTTATAAATGCATGACTGGAGAGTAAACTTTTTTCCCTCAACTTTTTAACTGTAGCTATTTAGTCCAACTGCTAAATTTCCAAATTCCAATATGATATTCCAGTTATGGAATTTTGTTTCCTCTCTAAGGAAATATTTCAGGGGTATAAAGCTTTAATATGCTTTATCATAGATGGAGATTTATGAGAAACGCATTCCAGAAGTCAGAGAGTTTTGTCATCGCTGGAGGTAAGTGGCTGCCCACTAAATCAGTACTTCTGTAGGCCTACATTTGAAAATAATAATAATATTACACGCCATTTTTGTTGATCTCCTTATGCCAGATTTTTGGAACCCAGCTTCAGATTTACCCTAATGCGAAAGAGAAAACTTTATGAGAAAGTATTTTTTTCAAGCAAGATAGCTGTCTGTTGCTGACATGACATGTGACTTTTAGGATATTTTGTAAGAAATACCAGTGAAGCTTGATGTTTTAGGATCTTATAGAAAATGTTTATGTAATATCTGTAGATTTTTCACTCTGATTTCTGTTCATTATGGGCAGGTTTTTCTATGTTTGCATAGGCATTATTTAGAACATTCTAGAATTGAGCTCTTTTTTGGAGGGATGGTTCTAGAGAGCACCCTCCACATTTTCTTTCAGTCATGTTACAATAATGTCTTTGGGAATGTATTCTTTTTTCCTTCATGAGTAAATGTTTCCATTGAACATTTTGGTATATAGTGCCACCATTACTAAAGCTTCATACTACTCAAGCAAGGACATTAAGATGTATTATCTTGGCCTACGACTCTATTATGACAACAGGTTCTTCGGTCTCAGATAGTTCCACTGTCAAACTATTCTTATGATTAGGATTTTTTTTTCTAACCTTCAGTGAGAATCTATTTTCCTGTATCTGAAGTCCATTATTTTTTCTTCTGTTCTGTAAGTTGACAAGAGCAAGGGTGAGCTTCTTTTCATTGATATCCTTTTGTTTACCTCCATTCAATCTTTTCAAGGTGAAGCGTTCTCAATCCTTTCAGTCTGTACAGAGGACTTAATTGCTGATCTTCCAATCATCTTATTTGTCCTTTTCTGAATCTTTACTTTGCTTGATGTAGTTGAGATTTGCAGAGAAGAAATTTCTAGTAAAAAAATTTCTCAATTCATCCCTCTAGGAGAGGCAATTGGATACTTACCAAGAATATTGTTGATTCCTTACTGTAAGTCTTCCCTTTTCCTTACCATGTGGCCAGAGCAGAAATATGATTAAGGAGATGGAAAGAATATAAGAAGCCTTGCTTGGTATGTTTCCCCTACCTTGTTAAATGTGCAGCCAGACACAAAACGCACAATTCGAAAAATAGGTATATAGATTTAAGAGTGTTGCTGCAACATAGCAATCAAATAAATTATTTTCAGTTAGCTGATGAATAAAATGGCTGATCAATAACATGAACATAGACTGCCCAAATATATTCATTTCTGCCTATATGCACTTAACATAAGCATCACTGCTAGTAAATGTGTTAATTCTCATTGGGTTTTCAAGTTGTAAAAAAGACTGTAGCCTAAGAGGTAGACCCCTGGTTTGCATATTAAACTCCCAGATTTAATTCTTTGCTTCTCCAGACAAAGCTAGAAAAGCAATCAAGTTGGAAACATTTAAGAGTTGTTAAATAGTCCGTGTAAACAATACTAAGCTAGATAGATTAAAAAACTGGCTTCACATAAGACAGTTTCTGTGTTCCTTCTAATATATGGACTGGATGATATGCCAAATAGATACTTAGTTGGCTTGAAAATTGTGCTCAGGTGCTCGTCAGTGGTACTTATCATATTGGACAAAGGCTTCAAAGGATGTTGTGTTTCTGTTGTCATCCATCAATAATTTGGATGAATAGGTGGAGGGGGTTGCATATCAGATTGTCAGATAATACAAAATTGGGCTAGATAGCTAATACTCCAGAAGACAAAAATAAAATCCGAGTAGGTTGGAAAAAATGTGCTGAAATAGAATGAATTTTAATACAAACAAGAGCAAAGTTCTTCACTTAGGAAACAAGAAAATCCTAATGCTTGGATTAGGATGTAGGGTGGGGATACCGTCTTGGTAATCGTACTTGTGAAAAAGATCTTGAAATAGTACTTGATTGTAAATTGACTTAAGCCAGTAAGACCTGGGTTTTTTTAGACTTGAGAAAAGATGACTGAGGCAGGGTATGATAGCATTCTTCAAATATCTGGAAAGATGGCACATAGAAGAAAGGCACATTTTATTTTATTTTATTCCAGATTGCAGGACATGGAATAATGGATTTAAGTTACAGACAGACCCTAATTAAATGTTAAAAAATTAGATCCAAGTACCCAATGAGGAACTGAGTACCATTTCTTGGAAGGTGTTCAGGCAGAAGCCAGACATCCATCAGTTTAGAATGCTGTAATTTGGATATCTATTCTGGGCAGTAGCTCAGTGGTTAAGATGCTGTGCTTATTGGCTGGAAAGCCAGCAGCCCAGGTACAAGACCTGAGCACAATGTGACTGGATGAGCTCCTGTCGTCACCCCAGCTCCTGCCAATGTAGCAATTCTAAAGCATGCAAATGCGAGTAGATAAATAGGTACCACTTCTGTGGGAAGATAACAATGGTCTATGACATCATGCTAGTCACATGAACTTGAAAATATCTTTGGACAGTGCTGGCTCAATGGCCTTGATGAGCACCCCTCTATAATTGGCAATGGCTAGAGGAGTAAAATCCACAGGGTCTCCTTTTTATATACTGGGCATAGGGTTTAACTTAATGGCAGATATGGCCCTTTCAAACTCTGCCATTCTGTGATTCTATTCTAAAACATTTGAGAAAAAAACCCCCATACAGTTTAAATCTACGAAAAAGATAGTTGTTGTTAGTTGCGAAGACGTATCCGACCCATCACAACCCCATGGACAACGTTCCTTCAGACCTTCCTGTCTTCTACCATCCTCTGGAGTCCATTTAAGCTCACACTGACTGCTTCAGTGACTCCATAAAATGTCACCTCATTCTCTGTCATCCCCTTCTTCTTTTGCCCTCAATCTTTCCCAGAATTAGGCTTTTCTCCAGTGAGTCCTTCCTCCTCATTAGGTGGCCAAAGTATTTCAGGTTCATCTTCCAGGATCTGGCCTTCTAAAGAGCAGTCAGGGTTGATCTCCTCTAGGACTGACATGTTTGATCGCCTTGCAGTCCAAGGGACTCGCAGGTGTCTTCTCCAGCACCATAGTTCAAAGGCCTCAATTCTTTGGTGTTCAGCCTTTCTTATGGTCCAACTTTCACGAAAAAAGTAGTGTTATCCAAAAAATATCAAAAAGCACATATATATTTATTACAACATATAATTTATTGTTTTCTCTCCTCCCAACTAAAACAACCATGGTAAAAATATGCTATTTTTCTTTAGCTGGATCATGGGAAAAGGCTGGAGCATAAGACAATACATTAGTGATTTTAGGAAGAAAAGGAAATTCTGTTTTTGAGTTTATTTATTTCTAATATGTTTTGAAGTTGTGTCAGACAATGTGATGGCAAAGCAATGAAGATAAATTTTAGCATTGCTAAATTGACTGAGCTGAAATTGTAATCTTCTGTAATTAGTTTGTTGTATTTTTGTTCCACTTTTCTTTAGAACGGTGTACACAGGCCAACAGATAGGAAACTAAGTTAACTTTTGTTACCGGTATTAAGAGAGTAATTCAGTTGTCTATGAAGGTCCACTAGACGATCTGTTATAGCCGTCTTATATATATGGTTAGAGCCCACCACAGGAGAAGATGAATGAAATCTGTTGTAGTCCGTCAGCATCCTGTGAAGCTGGCAGTAGAGTTGGACAGTGAGGAGGCTGGGGAGGAACATGGGCCAGTCCTGGAGTCTGGGGAGGGCTTGGACGAGGGCTTTGCATTGGAGGCAGAGAAAGGGCCATCTGGGAGGTACGTGCTGCCTCCAGAGTCGGACCTTAGTGAGGCAGAGGAATAGGGGGAGCCTATCCCCAGTGCGTGCTTGCGCAGAGCTGCCAGAAGGCAAGAACAGTTAAAACAAAAGGGGCGACTCGGGAGTAGGGCTTGGAGATGATTGGCCCCTCTCATAAGACTTAAAAGAGGAGGAAAAGCATGTGGGCCTTTGCAGGAAGCAATTCTGTGCAGTTTAAAGTCTGAAGCTCTGTTTGATTCTGGACTCCGTGTGGCTTTGCCAATTAGGTCTTTGGCAGCGTATCAAGGGAGATAAAGGTGGGTGATTATCAGCCTTATCTCGAAGGACTCTTTACAACTATTTGGGACTCATCTGTGAATGAACAGAATTCATAGCTGTTAAAATAAAACAGGTTTTAGGGACTACTCGTGTGTTTTACTGACTCAGGAAGCCTAGGTCAGAACAAAATCTTTGAAGTACACCACTATGTATTACTTGTTAAAATTAAAAACATAAAAGCATTGTAGGATCAGACTAAAGAACCTGTTAATTCTGTATACTAATTCCCACTTTTGCAAACCAGATGCTCATAAGAGAAATCCCAAAGCAAGATATGAACATAAGAGTAATCTCCTGTTTTTATTTCTCAGCAACTGGCAATTTTTTATGACATGAAAAAAATATTAAGCAACAAATAAAAATATATATAAATGACCAGCGGTCAGTACTTTGATGATGAAGTTAGGAAACTGCCACTATTTGTCTTCTAACTGCTGGTCTGGAATAAATCTTTTCAGGTACTGGAGTTACCCCAGAAATGCATCCATTCATAATAGAGATGAAGGCATCTGATAGTGATGATTATGTCAATTCAAATGGGTTTGCATTGATTGTGATCAGTTTAATAACTCATTACATGGACAGAAGCGTTCAGCTGCCCATTCCTCTCCCCCATCCTCATATTACATATTAATTAATTGCAAGGAGTTGTTTCCAATAACTGGAAATGAGTGTCAGTGTGGGGAAACTGTGCTTTTGCAAGAAACTGTGGCACGAAAGATTCTTATTTAACAACTGAAATGTCAACATGAGCTCTGATCTGTCTTATTAGTCAGATATCTTTGGCAGTTTTGTTTTGTTTCCTTAAAAGCAATGGTCTGTTAAATTAGCTAGTCTTCAGATTGTATTCTGGAAAAACCTGGTGTTCTTTGGAAGAATTTTAGGGGCCTGCAAAAGAGAACAAAAAAAAGTTGATACTGAGAGATGCCAAATTAAACTTATCTGCCTCTAAGTATAAATGTTTTCTCCCTTGCAGTAAATGGTATCTTCTTCTTTTAGTCAAAAACTTATATGTACTTAATAAACTGAGGAGATCTATTTTATTTTTATGATTATGCATTTTAGTGGCGCAAACAAGCAATGCAGTGTTACAATAATGCTATTCAGGTTACTGATTTTAATTACCTGCTGTCATGTAGTCTATAAAATCTTCCATCATTCATTCAAGCAGGACTATGGAAGTGTGTGTGGCAAAATATTACACAGCATATGAATTAATTTGGAAAGTTGGTTCATATTATATAGACTACTGCATTCTAGAAAACCTGTTCTATGGGAGAGTGGTGTCTGCTGCTCATTTCCATGTCTTCCTGAAAATTGTTCAGCATCGGTTTCCAAATGTTAATAACTTGTTTTCTTTGCAATGGGAAACTAATCCTTAAAAGCAGGGCCATTTGAAAAATTCAGACAACAGAAATACAACGGTATGCTTGAAAATTATTGTGTAATCAAGTACATTTAAATTGCACTCCTATATTTTAAATCATTTTGATTTTGAATATTTATGGCTGTCAGTAAACAAGATGAAACTAAACACTCAGCCCTTGAAGGCTGAAACCTGGTTAAGACATAAAAGAAAAAAAGGCATCTTTGCTACATAAATGATTTCTGAGAGTTACCATTTATTATAGTTCAAGGAAGAACTTCACAGGTTTTAGCATGATTGAGGGTAGAGATAAAGCAATGCCAATTTCACCTCATCAAGGCTTCCATTTTTCTTTTTGAAATGTTTAATCCTGTTATTTTTTGAAAGAAACAATGCCTCCCCATCCTACAACAAATAAGAAAAGACTTGTGAAGGAGGATGATAAATGTGTGAGAAAGTAAAGGGTGGCTGTTTTGTATCTTACTGTTACCAGAAACTAGAGAAGAACAATGAAAATATAGAAGATGCAGTTTCTGTTTTTTCTTCATTGAACTCATTATGAAACATTTCCAATATGGTTTTGTTTTTTCTGTACTATAGCTAACAGTAAATAATTTTTCCTTCCTTCCTTCCTCCCTTCCTTCCTTCCTTCCTCCTTCCTCCCTCCCTCCCTCCTTTCTGACCATACAATAATGATTAAGTAACCGATACCGTTAATATATGTATTTGACTAGCTGCTAAATGTAACAATATGCTGAATTTTAATATACCTTCCTGTATTGTATGCATTAAGTTATTTATTGTCTTTCTGCAAAGTCATTTGTGTTAGTGCTTTATATGGCATTGTTGTCATCAATTAAAAACAGGTTGGAATCGGGGCCTGTGGCAGGAAACACTGGCATGCAATGTATTGAATTTGACTTAGAGGGTATCAAGTATTTTTTTCTACATGCTAAGAACATGGATGTTCATTAAAAATGTATGAAAAATCTGTAGCTATTTTAGCTCTCCTTGTAGGAATATGGTTACTAATCATTGTGATCTTGCTAAGTCAAAGATTGCTTCAATAAGTGTCTAGATAGAAGATTTTCATCTACCGGCATATTTCAGAATGTATAACTACTACTGTCACAGCATTAACTCTTACAACTATTCAGTTATTAGAATTGCGTCTAATAACTGAACGCTTGGAGTCTCTGGTTGAAACTACTATTTGTAAGGTTTTATTCAATGTTAGCTCATCTGAAGTTTAGCCTTAAGAGATCGTGCTTTGAGAGAGAAACCAATTATGTAGGGGCCTGCCTTACAAAAAGGTTGTTGATTGCCCAGAGAAATAATAATGCATGCAGATAAAATGTTTGCCCTCAATCTATACCTTAAAAATTCTACTAGACAGCAATGTGTTTGCCATAATAGGAATAATCAAATACAGTATAATGGAACATACAAGGGCATCATTTATTTCTTTTGAGACAGCCAGCTCCACTGAATTAAAAGTTTATACAAAAAATCTAATTAAAGATCATATCTGCACCTGGGTGGAGTGACAGAACACTAAAGACAAAAGTAAGGAAGAAGCTGTGGGCAACATATCACTATAAACTTGATGGCAGAACAGAAATAATAGACCAGATTTTTGTGACATCTGTTTGATACATTTATGAAGTCAGCTATGATCAAGGAATACAGACAACTTCATTTGCCCTCTGAAATATTATTCTGTCTAAGGAGAATTTGCTTGTGATTGGAAGAATGATACAACAGTAGATTTAAGAGAAATCAAATGCAGAAGATGCAGACAATCTGGGGCAATAGATATAAGAAATAAAATATCTATGCTATTACAGTTTAAGCATTTATATACACACATACTTAATTTAATGAGCACTTTTAACAGGTATAAGTTTGCTTCATCAAAGATAATTCTATCTAGGGCAATTAATCATGTTGATTTTTACCAGATAAACCTGAATTTTAGTATTGTGAGAACTCTTACTATCTTTAATCTATTTATTTAATAGTGCAGAAAAAAGGAAATTGGATACAATGAAAACCATATGATTCAAGCATCTACAATATTAAACAGCTTTTTATGCACAATTGAATAAATGACTTAAACCCATTGACGTCAGTGACTTTCAATATGTCTAACTGGACATAACAGTATTGTTGCCCAACATTATAATGATTATTTGTTTACCTTCCTAAAACCATGTGGAATTTTTTCCAGGTCAATATTAGGTTTCTTCTCTTTAATTTGCTACTTTGGGATGTCTGCCACATAGACTTAAATATACTACTAGCATTCTCATTCATGAATAATCACTCAATCTGACACCTGAAAAATAAAAGTCTGATTACTGTCTGGAATTGAAAGTCAGAATTGAATTGAAAAAGGTGGGGAATTTTCTCACTTCACTATATCCAACCCACATGAATTCCCCACTAAATACCCTCAGAAGATTAAAATGAATAATATGAATAATGTATATTGCATTACACACATGGAAACAAGATTTTTTAATAAACTCTTTAAGAAAAAATACCCTGCTTTTATTATTATTATAAATAACTCACGCTGGTTATCTAATACTTCCTCCTCTTCCTATTTTCCCCACAATAACAACCATGTGAGGTGATTTGGGCTGAGACAGAGTGACTGGCCCAAGGTCACCCAGGCCAGCTTTCATGCTTAAAGCAGAACTACAGGTAAAAGTCATAGTCTCCTGGTTCTAGCCAGTGTCTTAATCACTAAACCACTGAATCCTAAAACTTAGTAAAGTTCGTTATTATTGCAATTACTAATTGCAGTGCTTTCCGTGTTGTACATCTTAAGAAAGGATGATACGGTATGACTTTATAACTATTTATCTTCAAATATTTAACAGGTTATTAAATGCTGGCTTGTAAGCAAACAAATAAACTTTCTTTAATTTTTCGTTTTTAAGAAATACAAGCCTGGACGGTGTGATGACATTTTGAAATGGAAGCCACCCAGTCTAAATTCAGTGGATTTTCGTCTAAAAATTGCAAGAGTTGTTGGAGAAGGGTATGTATGTCTTGCAAGAGGAACTTACCAGAAATGAGCTGCTGGTAAAAAGAAAAAAGCTACAGGCAAAATTGATTAGCATAAGAAGAGATTTATCAGACAAGGTAATCATTCTAGGTTCAGAAGCCAGACCAACACAGGAACAAGGCTGGGCAGAGAGACTCTGGGACAGAAATTCACATGGTATCTCTATTTTCCCTTTTTTTCATATCTGTACAATTTTTAAAACATCCTGCTGCTTGGTAGGAAGCAGATGGATCAAATACTATGAAGCTCATAGAAACTCCAATGTAAAGAGATGGAAAGTAATTAACTCAATTCCAGATACTGATATAAAATAACCAAATAACTTTTCATCAAGTGCCCAGATTTGGGGAGAGTGGATGCTGTGGCAGCCAGACCTTGGAGCACTGGTTGCAAGTCTAACTTGTTCAGCATCATTGTAACTTCGAATAGTGGCTGAATGAGTGGTCATAACTTGAAGCCTACCTGTATTCTCAAACTTCTTAAAAACCCCTAAAATGCAATATTGATAAATCATAATCCAACAAGCTCCCTTGCAATACTTGAATATAAATCTGTAAACAATTATTTGTTCTGTTTCCTTCTTTTAGTTTTGGATGTTTTTCTGTTGGACTTGTAGATCTGTTGAAGTAGTCCATAGATGTTGCATAGACAGTATAACGTTCAGTCACTAAATTGCATCTAGTATCAGTTTCATTTCCCTATCCCTTTTCAAATATGTTCTCGAGAATCCCATTATATGAGCAGAAGTGTATAATTTGTATTACATATATTTTCCTTTGACCATGGAAAATTGAAGGTTAAATTCACAAATTTAAATCTTTTTGGTGCTACTTCTGTTTCTTGTTGGGTTTTAACTAGCATCATCACTGTGCTCTAAAGCAGGGGTCTCCAACCTTAGCAACTTTAAGACTTGTGGACTTCAACTCCCAGAATTTCTCAACCAGCAAAGCAAAGCTGGCTGAGGAATTCTGGGAGTTGAAGTCCACAAGTCTTAAAAGTTGCCAAGGTTGGAGACCCCTGCTCTAAAGGCAGCTTTATTAACTTGGAATCAATCAAACTGATACAAATGACTGTAGCTCAGATTTTCACATTTAGAGTAGTTGTTTCAACAATTTTGAAATTGATATCAAAGAGTGGAATGCTTGAAAAGCAGTGCAGTTCATTGCCACCTTAGATATAATTCATGTACTGTCTTATAGGTGTATTTTCTCCTAAGAGCTTCAAATGGGATAGTTTGCATTGGCCGACTAACATAAAAATTGTAGGTTTTAGCAGTTTCCCATTATTTATGCTTTAACAATACTATCTAGGTTCTTCCTGCTTGCTATGAAAAGTATGAAAGGCTATAGGAAGGTATTCAGTATTTTTAATAGTTGTGCTAGTCCTGTGTTATAAATGACACATTGTTGAGAAAACATTTTTACATTATAGAATCATCTTTATAAATGATTCTTTTCAAACAATGAGAGAGGCAGCATTTATGCTAAGGAGATTGTAGCTTAAAAGTAAGCATAAAGAACGCATCAGAGGAAGGGGAGTAAAACTGCTGAAGACAATAGCACAATGTCTTCCTATCATTGCAAAAGTTTTTGGGAAGAGGAAATTCAGACTTTGCAGGACTCTTCCTTTGGGATAAGTTTTTTCTATAATGGTTTTAAAAGAGAACCATGTCAGAAGACCGAAAAAGGTACAGAGAAATCTGTACCTTTTGATAAGAGAAATGTCAAAGGATAGGAAAATGTCAGCAATTTTCTAGACAGACAGACAGGCACAGACACATATGCACAGACTGTACTCTAAATTACAATGATGTAATTATGTGTTATACTGCTTTTCAAGTAAATAAGTGGTGCTTATTCTCTCTAACCCCTTCCACCCTGCCTCCCCCTTTGCTTAATAAATCGTACAAACATTTTCATACAGGCATTTCTTTACAGAGCATTTTAGTATCTTAACTGTCTTATTCGTTCCTCTTTGATTCATGTGTTTCTTAGCACAACCTTGATATGCTTACTCTGCTACTACACAGCCTCATTATTTTCATTTCTTGGACTGGCTTTAAGCCTAGAGAAGAGAATGGGAAAAGAGAAAACAATTCTTTTCTAAATTTCTTTGTCAAAGTCCTTGCTGACTTCTGATCTGTCCTTGCAAACCTTGTTGTCCTTTTCTCCAGCCAGATTGCCCTGCCAATTGTTCCTTCTGATCCTTTTGCTCTTGCTAGTCCTCAACTACAGATTCCTCTTCTGACTCACACAGCACAAACACCCCCCCCCCCACATTACCTAACAATTCTGTCAATTTTATATATTTCCCCCCAAAGGCAGACATCCCTTCTGTCAGTTGTATTAATTAGGCAGGAAGCTTCTAGTGTCTGTGTGACACTTTGCATGGATCTGGCAAATAGGCAAAGACATAACCTTGAGACTAATTTACAACTCTGACCCAAGCAGGACATCTCATCCTGCTACAAAACAATCTGCTCTTCTGTTAACTGAACATTATTACATTACGCTTGATATTGCTTTGCACTTGGTAGTACTGTATTGCCAATTAAAGAAAGAAACCCAATAGAGGCCTGGAATTTATATATTTTGGCTGAAGAATATATCCTTTATAAAATATATAGATCAAACTATACTCCAAGACAGATATTTCTGTTAGCAAGTATTAACTTCAATCACACATCTTACAAATAATTTTGGATTTGCAAAATTTTAGAAAAGATAGACTGGCCCAACTTATTAAAAACATACAAGAGTATGTATGTAGCTTCAAGACTAGTAGCTAAGTCTTGAAAGTAGGTCAAATAAGTAAGAAAAATAATGGCTAGTCATAATTTTTAAAATATATTTAATCTATGAAAATGTTGCTTTTAAAATTAAAGCTACAGTATATTAAAAGATAAAATATGCTACTCATGGTAGTCCACTCGTCCATGGGAAAGTATTCAATACAATAAATACTTGATTTAATAGGTTAATAAGTGATATTAGTTGGATAGGCTGCTAAATCTGAACCACATTTTATATAGAGTTCATTAATGCAGTTTATATTAACTACAAATTTTGATAACTATTTTTATTCATCCATCCTTAATGTTAAGTTCCAGTCAGGAATTTGTTCTACTTCTGATGTTCTGCATATTATTAATACCAGTTCAGACCTTAATACGGTATTATATGATACAACATTCCTTATTTACAATTAATGACCTTTGTATACCAGGTTCTAATGAATTTCTATGCATACATCCAGTCATATGGGATATCCATATAACTGTTATCACACTACCTTAAATTTTTCCTGTTCTTCTCTCTGCCTTCCCCCTCCTTTTTAAAAAATAAAATAGAAAAAAATGCACAAATTGCTACAATGCTGGGTTTTTGTTTTTGTTTGGTTTTGTTTTAAAAATGAAACTTTGATGTGTGATATGATTTACCGGAAGATGAAACTATCACAGTTGAGTAATCTTTGCAGTGGGAAATATACCATTTCATGACAATGATAAATATTGGCTGTTATCAACAGATTTGAACTGGCTTAGTTTGATAAGAACTTTACAATATTTCATTATAAAGCTTACTAGTGTTAAGAAATTGTATTGCCACAAATAAATCAGCAAGTGGATTTCACTAGAAAAGCTATTGGGCACCAATAGCTTGATTAAATTGAATTTAAGAATATTATCTATCCATGGTTCGGTTTTCAAGCCAGGACAATGAAGCTGTGTGCCATTTGGGACATTTCCCCATTCTATTGAATCTTTGAGATCAATAAATAAACGACTACGTTGAATATTAAATGTAGAGCATCCTTGCCTCCTCCTCTTCCTTTTTCTAACCAAGCATTAGCTACAAAGACATGGGTTATTCTTCATGGCTTTTGTCTTCCTTAATCTATGCATTCTCTGTTTTGTTTTTCACATTACCTCCCATTGTTCTCCTGTTTGCCTTGCCTAGAGTGTTTCTTTAATTAGAAGCTTCTATTCTGTTTTCCCCCCTATTACTTTGCTTTAGAATAGTTTTTGACATTATATGTAATTTTGTATTGTGGTTACTCTATAATAACTCTTTCCTCTCAGCTGTAACGTATAAATAAAACCCAGATTCTGCATTGATTGCTGTGATTTTGCATTTACCACAAAGTTGTTATTACCTGTGATATTAAGAATTATCTTCACGATTAAAAAGGGATGGTTTTGTTTTGTTTTTAAAATATACTTCCTCTAATAGATCAATAGATACAATATGAAGACATTGAATTTATATAGAAATGGATAAATATACTTCTACATACTTTAAACTGTGAAAAAACTATGTTTCAATATGTTTATTGAATTTTTAAGATTTAACTTCTTTATTAGTCTATCAGCATATAAAATACAAAGGAAAAAGGGCATGAAAAAGTAAGAGATGAAGAGAAAAAGAAGGAATATAGTGTAATGAGAAAAAAAGAAAAATGCACCGACTTCCGACTCTCTTTAGCACAATAGAAGTTAACAACATTACAACCACAACTTTGAGGTATTCAATAGGTTTATTGAATTGGAATACATTACAATATTGAATACCTTAAATGATTTTATAGTCCTTATGCTTGGTGATGGAATGCATAAAGAGGGAGCAAAGTAAAATTCATATTGCTATCTCAGTTACTAAACTGGATGTAAAACTTAACACTAGAAAAATGTTTCCAGTCTTTCGGTGCAAGTTATGCTTTTATGATGAGACTTGAAGATCCAAGACAATTGCTTTCTACTGAACTACATTTTAAACAAGAATGATTTTAAGTTGTATAAATGTTCTTAAATAAAATTAGGTCAATTTGCGGCCAATTGAATAATCATTTATCAGGCAGCAGCTTTTTGTTTCCATGCATACATTTTAAAAAGTTCAAGTATTTCATAGAATAGTGGAAAAAAGCATCAAGATAAATTTGCTAATACCGTGTCTATTATGCCAAATATTTGTTAATTTAGAAGTAGATTTAAACCCTAGTTTTAAGCTTTATTCAAAAAGGGCAAAAATCAGTTTTAAATCCCCATTAACCAAGAATTAAAAGTAACTCATTTAACATGGGAAAGAGGAGGACATTTGTAAAAATTCTTATGGATAGTTGCTTGGAAACCAGGGTAGATTTGATTTAAAATCAAGGGTGAAATGCTCCCGGTTCGGACCGGCTCCGGTGAGTAGGTAGCGATGGCGGCGGGCAGTTCAGAGAACCGGTAGCAAAAATCCCTGCCCCCGCCCCCATGCCCAGCTGAGCCGCCTGACTGAGCCAAGCTCTGATGATCCCAGCTGAGTTGCCTGCGGTTAGCTAGCTAGCAAAAATCCCTCCCCCCTCCAGCTTACTTACCTTAGCTACTGATCGCAACGCCTGCCTTGCTTCGCTTGCTGTAATACCTGCAATCCATTGCATCAGCAAGCAACTGAATCTCCCTGCCTGCAATCAAGCTCATCGATGAGCAGCTCTATCTGCCTGCCTGCCTTCCTGCCTTGGCAACTTTAAGACTTGTGGACTTCAACTCCCAGCAAAGCTGGCTGAGGAATTCTGGGAGTCAAAGTCCACAAGTCTTAAAGTTGCAAAGGTTGGAGACCCCTATTCTGTTGGGTAAGTTTTTTCCCCCTTGGGAGCTTTAAAAAAAATAGTTAATTGGGGGTTTTTTTAGTTGTTCTTTTTTTGGACCTAGCCATTTAAAGTTTAGGAAGTTTTAAATTTAGCTGCTCTTATATAAAAATAAAAATAAATTAAAATAAAATAATATTTGTGCAGCTTTCTGAGATTTAGTGTGTTTCTGTAGTGTTTCACTCTAACTACACAAACACAAAAAATCTCAGAAAGCTGTATGTGGAATTTTGTGTGTGTAAAGTGTGAAAGTTGGTTTTTTGGGCTTTTTGTGGCTGTGTGAGGTTCCTGCTTGTTGCAAGGGCCATTTTGGGCCTAGCACAGGTGTTTTTACATTGTGGGTGAGCCAGTTGTGTTGTGTTGTGTTGTGTGTGTGTAAAGTGTGAAAGTTGTTTTTTGGGGCTTTTTGTGGCTGTGTGAGGTTCCTGCTTGTTGCAGGGGCCATTTTGGGTCTAGCACAGCTGCTTTTACATTGTGGGTGAGCCAGTTGTGTTGTGTTGTGTTTTGTAGGTTAAAAAAGGGCAAAGAAGTAACATTGACTTGGCCACGCCCACCCAGTCACCTTACCACCAAGCTCTGCCCACTAATTAAGCCACGCCCACAGAACCGGTAGCAAAAAGTTTTAGATTTCACCCCTGTTTAAAATATTAGTAGGGAAGATTCAAATTTAATGATTTAAACCACGATTTTAGTTACTGTTCTGGAAGATCGTATTACCATTTCTAGTTAAAAGTGCATTTATTTGATGACACCTTTGACAGTGAGATATAAATTTCATTTCTAGAAGGTGCATTTAGCATATAGAGTAATATTGATTATTTTTAGATGAATTGGCATTAAAATTGAATTATATTTTAGTACTCATGCTCCTTTCAGAGCTTTACAGCTAGAACAGCAGTTCTCATAATGATGCTTCATTTGGGCAAACAGATCTTATATTTTGTTGCACTATTTGTATTTTCATGCTTGCTTCTCTTCTTCTCAAGTACAAGTAGTTGAATTTCATCAAAATATTCCCAGATGGGGTCTCTTTTACATATTAGGGTTGTTTTATGCACATTTATGCACTAAATTGTTTTTTATCTTGACTTCTTTAATTTACAGCATCTGAAGTGGATTTCTAGAATAAAGTCATGCTACATTTGATAGATGTTAGCTAGATAGATGTTAACTAAATTTGGATTTCTAATCTGCAAATCTTGAAGTAATATATTATACTTTAATGTTGTGCTCTGTCATTCTTTTGATTATACAGATAACCATTCGTTCAGCCACCATTCAAATTTATGATGGCACTGAACAAATGGTGGGATTGATTGGTTTTCAGAGTTTTGGTCATCCCAACAACCCTGCAATCATGGTATTGTGGGCACTTGGCAAATGGCTTGCAGTGCCCCGTGATAACATGATTGCCATTTACAAACTTCCCTGCTGGCTTCCCCAGAAAGTCAATGGGGAAGCCGGCAGGGAAGATCAAAATTCACTGGGGTAAATCTTCCCTACTCGCGCACCCTTCCCCAGCCCTTCTGCATTTGTGCTGCTTCAGCCATTTTCACATTCTCCCCAAGCCTTGCTGTGCCTCCCTCGCATCCTCCTCTAGCTTTTCTGAGCCTCCCTCGCACCTCATGCCGTCCTCCACCTGGCAACTGACTTACCTGCTTGCTAGTCTGCTTACAAGCCCACCTGAGACTTTCAACTTCCCGTTGGATTCCCTACTGACTTGGTTATTGCCTTGAAGCTGCCTAGCCTAACATGGGATTAGGTTAACGTTTAGTGACAGAAATTCTGACCCCAGTTGCCATCGTAAGTTGAGGACTATTGTTGCTGTTCATAGGACCAATATTAAATGTAGTTGCAATGTTTACATGCTGTGTAGCATCAGCAGTCATTTGGTCATGTTCCTAATTCACAGTAAAATCTGTTGATCAATGGAAGTCCTTTAGTCAAGCTAACTTGAATAAAGTTTTCCATCTTTGCAAATATCCCAAAATCATTTAAATTAACATTTGAGCTAGTAGATTATTAAGGTTTGCATCAACATAATATACAGTGTATATATAACCTTGTGAAAGTGACATATTTAATGCTTGTCCTTGCTAAACTTTGTAAGCCAGTCTGGTTTATAGATATTTTAAGTGAAGGATTGGTCAACTTTGTATGTTTACTACAAAAATAATGTGTCTGCTCTGATGGAATTGAATTGGGCATCTCTACTGGCATTTGTTATTGAGCTTTTTGTTTTCTAGTCTATCCTGTTTTTTCATTCCCTTATGTAAGAGTGATGTTCTAAAATAACAAATGAACACTGGATAAAATGGACTGGAGCCCAGGGATAGAGAAATAACATCCTGTAGCTAATTAGATTAACAACATGCTATCATTTATATTAGCTGCTGGTTGTACATCAACACTGCAATTCTTTAAGGTAGCAGTTTAACTTGTTCAAAAGATAAGGATGGAACAGTAGATTTTCCACTTACACGCACAAAGGATAGCATTACAGATTAAAAAGCTACATTTATCATTTCAATTTTACATCCAGTATTAGATAGTTTTTCCTTCCTTATTTTGATATCTTCCTGCTCAGAAGGTAAGAGATCAGGATAGGAAAAAAACAACTACAATATTAATCAGATCAAGTCTTTAGATAACGGAAGTATTGCTTAAAGGGAACAAGAGAAAATATACTTTTAAAATAGTCGGAGGATGCCACTATTTAATAATAGAGATTGTTTAATAGTTCAGCGCTTGTAGAAATACATTGCTGTCATCCTTCATAGACAGATTTCAGCAATCTGCAAAACAATTGCTTTAGTCTGTCAAACTTTTGACAGAATTAAAACAATTTATCTGATTTGTGAATTAAAATCAGTATAAGAATTAAAAACTGCCAGACCAAAAAGTACTGTGGAGGAACTGTGGATTATTCTCATATTTCCTGTACATATTTTGTTGAGGGCAAAAGTTTCTTACATGGGGATGAAATGGAAGGGGGAATTGAGACTTCACCCAAATGGAGAAGATTCTAACAATGGCTGTTAGATGAAATAATAATCTCCCTAAGGAATGAGAGAAGATCAATTCTTTGAATAATTTATAAATAGGATGGACGAAGTATTCAACACACTGTAATGAAACTGTCAGGTGAAAGTAAAGGCATGTGGTGCTATTTATTATGCTGTTCTTTTTAAAAAAAAATATTTCCAAGGTTAAAATACACAATCAAGGGGAAAAAAAATTACATTTTTTATGAAAAAATTATGACAGCAAAAAAGCTGTCCTTTTAATTTTTTTATTACTCTTAATAATACTTATATACAAGAAAGAATATGACCCTTTAACTCTGATTTAAGTATTAGCCAGCTTATACAGAGTTCTGTGAAAATATACTTACTCCTTATGGATTTTCTGAATGTTTGCATATCTTTCCCTTAAATATTATCAGTGAAACTTAATCTGAGTCCTAATGGTACATTAAGGAAATACAATATGAAAGCAAAGAACACTAGAGTTGGTGCTAGTCCATTTATATCATAATCAGAGTCACCCAAAATATTATGTTCCACTGTGAAAAAGCAACAACTCGCCTATCCAGTTGATTCGGTTCTCACTATAGCTGCTTTATATTTCAGACAATGAGAACTGATCTGGAACAGCTTAGTCCTATATACAAATATTTGCTTCTCATCAAAGCAATGTCCTTCCTACGGTGAAGTTAAGGGGATGACATATTCTGCTTTAAGCCTCGATACGTCTAAAGGATGGCTTTCTGAATATTAATTATAATTCATGTAGAATTTTCTCTCTGTTAATTGCAATAGCACTTAGATTTATATACCACTCCATAGTGCTTTATTGCACTCTCTGAGTGGTTTACAAATGCCAGCATATTACCCCCAATAATTTGGGTCCTCATTGATCTCAGAAGAATGGCTGAGTCAATCTTGAGCCGCTCAGGAATGAACTCCTGGCGGTAGGCAGAGTTACTTGCAATACAGCATTCTAACCACTTCACAATCACAGCTCCATTAATGCATATGCCTTCATTTAAATAAGCAGCAACTTTCCTAGCAAGTTGCGATAATGATTTCATATTTATTATCCTAAAATGTTGATACTCAACCCCAGAACCCTTAACTAAAAGAAAACCATAATTATAACTGAGAGATAACCCTTACATTTTATTTTTCCAATTACATTTTAGCATTGTGTTTTGCAATGATAAGTAAAAACTTTTTTGTAAATGTTGCTTAATAAAAATTTGCCTTTCAGGAAGTATGGCTGATGAAGTTGCAATTGATTTTGAAATCTTGAGTATTACAGCTTTGACTGCCAATTTGCTACTTTTCTGTATTTTCATTTTGATTAATTTCAACTAAGAATCTTAAATTGGATTTATGACTTTTTGGTGCTCAATTAGCTAAAAAAACAATTTCTTTCTGGATTGCATGGGAGAAAATGATTTGGAAAAAACCTACTTTAGTACCTGTGTAAAACAATATTTAAAATAACCAAAACAAGAGAAAACTAATTAAAATGTTCTTCTATAATCTACAAAAGCCTATCTAATAGCAAAAGCAACTATCACGGACTATTTTATGTTTTTGTTTTCTTATGCTAAATAAATGCTGTTGCTCTTTTCATGGATGGCTTTTTTGCATATGATAATCTGATAAAAATGAATTTTAGCCATTTATTCTGAAACTTAAATATTCTGACAAGTAGCAGGAATAGGATGGGGATACTATATTAGCCACAACAAGGATATAGATAGATTAAACCAGAGTGGATAATTAATTTTTCCAAGGAGCCACATGAGAAAACTGGGACTGTTGTTGAGGGTCAAACCAATAGGGCTGTGAAGGCGCATAGGCATGCACACACAGACATATTGGGGGAAAAAATAGCAATTGTCTTCAAAATAAAAGCAATCCACAAAGGGCAGACAACGAAGCTAAAGGGCTAGATGTCACCTGGAGGCCATAAAATGCTCAGGTCTGGATTAAACTCAGCAACCATTTTAATTTTCTATGGATGCTTAAAAGTCTGAATAAAAGTTTGAAATCTGAAGATCTGGATAATTTTTGTAGTTTACATAACATGCAATTTATGTGTTACCTGTTTTAGTAGCTGCCTTTCTTTGGAGGATTGGGATCTTTATGAGATAATATGGGATACTTACGATAGCTTCCATATAGGCATGTTCTAAGTAGGCCTCAGAGGAAAGTCTTTACAAAAGAACTTTGGCCATTGGCCTCACCTTTTCTTAAATTTGAATCTGTGTTGGATCTCTGCATGACCTCTTCCACAGATCTTTTAGAATCATGCATTGATCATTATCAGTCAGTAAGTGTAACATAACTTGAAAGTCAGATCTCCATCTTTCGGTAAGGGAAAAGTTATTCTAATACTAGCTAAGAAGTGCCATATAAATTAGAAAATTGTACTCTTGTGAGAATTTTATATTTATTCCAAACATGTAACCTTTTTTTTTTGGTTAAGTACTCATTTTTGTAGAAATAATGAAGTGAGTTTTGTCCATTCCTAATCAGCTCATGCTTTGATAAGCATAATAATTAGTTTTCTGGAGGTTGCCTTCTGACAAAAATACAAAACATGGACTTCGGTATATTACTAGATTTTATACTATTACTTCAGTTCTGGGTATATTAACTAAAATACACAGTATATATGGGCCAGGATAGATTACTTTACTTATCAAAACATGCACGATGGTATTAAGACAGCTTTTAATTGGACATTTTCTTTTTTTAGGCTTCTCCCACGGAACGTCGGATTGCTTTATGTTGGAAGTTTAGATAGACCTTTTGCAGAAATTAAGGTAATAGCAATTAATTTTGTAAGTTTTTGCCTAGGTAAAGTTATGAAACTTTGTTAGTTTGTGTGTGTGTGTGTTGTACCATTTCTATGCTCAGCATTTGCAACTTTGTGAGAAATAAGCAACTTATTTTAAAACATTTTGATAAAGTATTTATATTTTTAAATGATTATATTCTTTACTTTCTTAAATCCATTCTTTTTCAGACATTTGGTAGAATTAGTGTATTCAAATCTGAGATACTGATCTTTTTCATGAAGATTAAATAATTCCAGGTTAATCTCTATATTAGGAGCCCTGGTAGCGCAGTGATTAGAATGCAATATTGCAGGCTAACTCTGTTAACAGTCTGGAGTTTGATCCTGACGGGGCTCAAGGTTGATTCTGCCTTCCATCCTTCTGAGGTTGGTAAAATGAGGACCCAAATTGTTGGGGGCAATATGCAAATAATGCTTTAACATTGTAAACTGCTCAGAGAGTGCTGTAAAACACTATGGGGTGGTATATAAGCCTAAACACTGTTACTATTGCTGTAATTATTGTAGAGAGAATAATAATACTGTCACAAAGAGGAAGACAATAACTGTTTCCACTGTTGCTTCCTAGCATCTTATATTTAAGACATGCTGCCTATAGTTCTAGGTGTAATAAAGAGTTATCAAGGTTAGTATCATTAATAGCCTAGTACTCTATTTATTTATCCAGTCCTCTTTCAAAGCTGACTAAATTGCTGGTTATCAATTGGTCTGATGGCAGCAAATCCCATAGTTTAGCTATGCATTGTAGAAGCAATGTTTAACTTTGAATGCTTCTGGATGACAATGCATTTATTTTAAGAAATGATCCTAAATTTTTAGAGGGAGAAAAACCACTTTAAATTTACAGATAGTCTATGTTTTCCTCTGAGAAAGATTGAAATAGCCACACCCCCAATTATTTTAACTGTTTTGTTATGTACATATTCCATTTTAAGGGGTGGCGATCAAATCTACATGCTCCAAGGAGATGTGCATAACTAATCAGGTGGTTCTTGATACGCCTTTTTCTCTCTTCGCCACTCAGATTCTCTTAACCATGTTATGAAAATATTTAATTTTTGTGAAACAGTTTCCAAATCTTAATCGTTTACTTCTTTAATAAAGCAATTAGAAGAGTTTATATTTTAAGGGAAACTTTATCTGGATTGCCAAATCTTATAAGAAAAAATTTCCACACCAAACGAGAATCCTGTTGAAATGATACCAAAATAACCTGGCTATGATTAAGTCAAAGACAAAATTATACAACATTTTAAAAACATAGCACTGGCATGATCGTTTAATTTATAGGAAAGTGACTGGAATCTTGCCTGAATGAAATTGCTGTCAGATAATTTCATGTTGAAATAACAGATCTACAGGATTTAACTGATGATTTCCATAATAACGTTTGGATGTGAGATAGTTAATAAAAGACATTTCATAGTTGCCAACCTTGGCTACTGAAAACATACCATAATTAGTCTTTGGAGATTATGTTTATTCTTTTGGTATACTGCAGCCAGATGAAAAGATATAAAACTGAGAGCACGTGATTAAATCTTATCTCTTCTTATTGTAGAATGTTCCTATGCAGGCAAGTATTATACCATAGGGAAAGCAAAACTGCTATCGTGCCAATCTGGGTCTTTGTTAGGAGCAGAAACCAGCTCATGCATACTATTACATATAATTATCATAAAATTACGGGCTAGAAATGGAAGAGTCATGCTGTTGCATTTTAGACAGCATAGTCGTAATAAGCTGTAATAAAATAAGCGTTTTTGAATTGGATATAAGAATAGGCCTTACTTGCAATTACAAATGTGTGTTCAATTGAAATACTTTTGAAGCTCAATTTAACAAAGCAAACACATTTTCTGGCAGCTTTAGCATAATTGTTTCCAGGGTTGAAATCTCGTTCGATTTAAAAAAAAAAAAAAAACCCAAAAACACTTGCATAAAGCTAGCTGCTGGGAAGCAAAGCACAGTTGAGGAAAACTATTTCAATTACCTTGTTTTTTCAGTTTTATGTGAAACAGTAAATAACAGTAAGTGTCAAAGGATTCCTGTTTATTTTTCCATACTTTAAATATGATTTAAATGATTCGTTCATATGTTGAAATTGTCGCTTTAATGAGACATTTTAATTCTATATGCTATATATAGGGCATTTCACTTAATATATAGGGCAGACTGCAGTTAACATCAAGCACGTATACAGTGACAGAAGTGAAATCTATATTTGCTCCTTGATAAGCTCACCAATTTTATACAGATTTATAAGTCACATTCATTGATTTTAAAGTATATATTTAAAATGACAAGCAATGGCTTATCATTCTTTTTCAGGAACATTACAAATGGAAGAATCTAATATTGTGTTAGCAGGAGTTCTACTTTCTGTGGCCCTGCAAATTATTTATAATGTATTTGGCAGGGGAGTGCAAATACATTCTCCCTTCCAGTTCCTTAGAAGAAGATGCTTCTGTTAGCACATACATAATCAGTCCCCCTCCTCTGTTCCCCATCAGCAGCAACCAAAACTTAGTGGCATGACACACTGCTGATTTTAGCATGCAGTTAAGAGGAAGGAGTTGAAAGAAGCCTCCTATACGGTTAAAAGTATAATTACAGTTTAGATATTTGGTCCCTGCCTTACTAGTAGCATCATCGCATTGCCCTTCTTCCCTGCAGCCATCAGCTACGAAGTAAACAAGTAAGGTCCCAGGCACCAAAAGTAATGGATTCCCTGCTGTTTTAACAGAAACATGTATTGGATTTCCTCCATGCTATGCCAACTGGGAGGCTGTGTTGGAGGAAGAGAGGCTTTATGTAGAAACATTGTTTTATTATCTAAAAGGATTTAAAATGATGAAGGACAGGATCTTTCAAATTAAAGAGTAGAACTGAAAGAATGTATTATCTTATACCTCTGAATTGCTGTGGCAGTTCAGCTGTTCTTACATCGTGATTTGGGGGCAGTTTTGCAAAATATACTGACAGTTATTTTTAAAATATATTTGGACTATATTATTATATAAACATTTACAAATAAAGAGTCCTTATTTTTTCTTTTTTTCTTTTTTCTTTTTGGGGATTCTTTTTATACATGATTATATAAAGAGAAAATAGAGTAGGGTAGGGTAGGCGAGGGTAGACTATAAAATAGAATAGAATATAGAATAGAATAGAATAGAATAGAATAGAATAGAATAGAATAGAATAGAATAGAATAGAATAGAATAGAATAGAATAGAATAGAATAGATACAAAGGATTTGTCTCCAGTGCATCAGTTCTCAGTGTACCTACAAGCAACAAGTGATAAATCATGATCATAATCATAAAATGCCATCATAAATCAGGATACAAACTCAGTGATAGTCATAGGATACTAAATAAGCAAACAGCATAAATCCTAATAGGATACTAAATAAAGGCAATCAACATAAATCATGAGATAAAAGCAACAAAGTTATAAGTAGCTAAGGAAATAGGTAATAGGAAAGATGAGAAGGATAACAGGTAATACAGCTCTACTATGTGGTTTGACATCCTAGGGCATAGATAGTGTTGTGGGAATTAGTTGTTTAGCATAGTGATGGCAGGGGCAAAAACCTGTCCTTGTGTCTAGTTTTGGCGTGCAATGCCCTATAGCTGTGTTGATGAACCTTTTTGGCACCGAGTGCCCGAACAGGAATGTGTGTGTGCCAGAGTGGCGGAAACCCGAAGACCAGCTGGCGGGCTCTCACATGTGCACCGGCCAGCTGGGCTTTGGGTGCGCCGGAAACCAGAAGAGCAGCTGGCGACAGCCCGTGTGCCCACAGAGAGGGCCCTGTGTGCCACCTCTGGCACACATGCCATAGATTTGCCATCACGACCCTATAGTGTAGTCTTGAGGGGAGCAGTTGAAACAGTTTATGTCCAGGATGTGAGGGGTCTGTAGATATTTTCACAGCCCACTTTATGGCTCGTGCAGCATACATGTCCTCAATGGAAAGCAAAGATCCTGCAAAAAGGGATTTATGACTGTTTTCCCACATTTATGGAGGAAAAGGTGATGGCTTCTTCTAGTAATGTATCAAGTGGCCCTTGAAGGTTAATTAAAAAAAACCACACACACACACACACATACAATGTCCATTTCCAAATATTGCCTGTTCCTGTTTTAATGGATAAGAGAAGCAGAGAATTCTGGAGGGTCTGCTTTACAAAACAAGAACAATCTTTTTACTGATGGCTAATATTGATGAAACTAAGTCATCCTAATTTTTACAACAGTGTTACTTTCTGATATTACTCAGTCGTGATTTGTAGGTTGGACCAATGATTATAGTAGATAGCGATCACAGAAATTATATGGGGGCGGGAAGGAATGTTTTTTCCCCTTCCCCTCCTTCCAAGCATATTCAGAATAATTATAGTAACATGTCATTGTTTAAACTGATCAGCCCTTTCTGTTAGGAAAACGCATTTAGGTCGTTGTTCTGGCAGATGTTATCATTTTCTGGAAAGATCTTCCAGATTGTTAATGAATGGCCAAACAAGTACATAGATAGTTAGTTAATCCCACTTAATTGTCACAGTGAAATAGAGCAAGCACATAATTTTCTGCTATTTTAATTCTGTGAACACCATAAGAATGATAAATTGTGACACAGCCTTATAGAGAATGCTGATTTGTGAAAGTCATTGACTACAATAAACTTTCTTCCCTTCCCTTTTTCTTCTCAAACAGGTGGTTCACTAACATCTTTTCCTCCTTCAACAGGAAATGTATGGATGGGCTTAGCTAGCTAGAGATAAATTTTATCTGGCAGTGATTACCAGTTAATATGCATTTTCAAGCCATTACGTAGCCTAATGTTTTTTTTCTGTGGGCAATCATATTCACTGTGGATTAGGAAAGTGTATATTTTCCTGAATGTGACTAGCTGATTCCACAACTGTAAAACCTCTGGCTGAGAAATGCTTTTCTGTGACATAAATGTGATATCAGGGGTGAAATGCTCCCGCTCCCGCTCCCGCTCCCGATCTGGTAGCGATGGAGGCGGGTGGTTCGGAGAACCGATAGCAAAAATCCCTCCCCTCCCCATGTCCAGCTGAGCTGCGCGATCATCAGAAGCTTTTTTTCTTTTAAATGGTTTTGACGATCCCAGCTGAGTTGCCTGATCGTCAGAGGGTTTTTTAAAAACCCTCTGATGATCAGGCAACTCAGCTGGGATCGTCAGAGCCTTTTGAAAGCATTTTTTTACCACCTCTTCGCCAAAGGTTGTAGCAAAAATGATTTTAAAAGTAAAAAAAAAAATTAATAAATTGGCCACGCCCACCCAGTCACATTACACCCCCCACCAAGCCACGCCCACAGAACTGGTAGTAACTAATTTTAGATTTCACCACTGTGTGATATGCTATAAAAAAGATTATGGACACATTGGGCAGTTAATCATACTAACAAAATGGGAATGATTCTAACCCTATTTTGTGGTGGATAACTTGTTGAGTAAAACTCCCAACATTTCTCATGATGTCACTAATGCTAAAAAGATTTAAATCCAATGATCCACCAGAAATCAATATAGTTGCTACGGTGGTGGTGATATGAATTACTGGTGTGTGTACAGGGGGCTGGGGGGGGGGATAGGGTTAGAAGGAAGCATTTGTGATGATTAGATTTAAATAAATTTAAATTATTACAGAAATAATTTAATAAATAATTTAGATAAATAATTTATCTAAAAATAAATAAAATAAAATAAAATAAAAATGATCATAGTTTAAAATTAAGAGGATGGGGAAAATTTTGGGAAGTGCATTTGAGAATTTGTAAAATTTCTTCAGAACAAAATAATACCTTGCTGCTTCAACAGTAGTGTTACTAGTTACTAGAGATACTAGTTAAGCTGAAATACTTCTGTAGGCATGAAGCGGGCATTGTGAACCCTTGCATCCTACTGTAACGAGGAACAATTTATAATCAATTACGATAAATCCAAAGTTCTAGTTTTTTTCTTACAAAAGCAAAAGTGGACAATTGGTTCCCATGAATTAGAGCAGGTCAGATGTTTTAATATTTGGGCATAGTATTTCAGGCCTCCAGGAAATTAACAACCCAGGGAAATTATGCCACTTCTGCTCAAAAGAGCACACAAACAATAATTAAAGCTTATAGGCAACAGGCATATTACATTCTAGTAGCAATTAAATTGTTTACAGCTAAAACAGTTGCCCAACTTTTATGTGGAATACAACTTGACCTACACACAAATCCGAGCGTTTATGAAGCCATTGAAATTTCCTTAGGACTTCGTTCAGTATCCAAGTGCAGTATTGAGGCTTGAAGCTAATGTACTAAGTATTAAGACTCAGGCCTGGTCTAGGATACTAATCTCGGTATTTAGAATCAAGTTTGATCCTATAGGCCTGATGTCTCTGCTGTTGACAGACAGCTACCAATCTCATTGGCCCTGTATCTGTATGGCAGACCTTTGCAGTTGTGCTTATCCTGAATCTTTAAGCCAATTAACCCTGGAGATGGCCGAATTAATAGTAGAAGAGAGAATCAGGGACATTGGTCATCAAAATGATGTCACCAGTGAATGCCTTTGGAATTCTATTGTCAATTATTGGAAAGACCCAAGCCCTTTACTGCAGGGTATCTATTCAATTAGAAGCTACTTCCTTCTGTTTCTTTTCATTTTGTACATTTGTCTTTGTCTTTCTCTTTTTTCCTTTCTTTTCTTTACATTAATTCTTTTTAGGTTTTATCTGCTGTTTAAAATTCTTAATAAAATATATGTGAAAAAAACCAAAGAATTATAAAATATTGCCTTGGGACAAGATTAGGCTATTCATTTCCACTCTAATACAGAAACCATTTCTCATATAATGAAAACAAGAATAGCATGGATTTTGTTTAGAAAAATAAAACATGTTCAACAACAGAAGTTACCATAGCTACTCCAAAATTTTGCATGGCTAATAAGGTGCACAAGATAAAGTATACAAAACAAGTAAAATGTTAAGTGGATGCAAGTAATTCTATGATTTAGTGTTAATCTAATAGTAAAATACAGCTTGAAAGATATCTGTTTATGGTTTAATTTTTTTTTAATAAAACCAACCCTGGAAGCATTCAGATTATTTTATTATAAAGGCACTAGGACAAGTATATGGAATTTCTGATGCTCAAATGTGTTAAATTATAATTCCCTGCAGCCTCAGTCAGGATATTAATGGAAATGAATATTGGAAGCTACAGTTATCAACATCTGGAGGCCATAGATTTCCCATCGGTTACTTAGTTTCACACAGATGGAAAGCGATTTTGTAACTTACACCAGTGGGGAATTTTATCGTTGTAAATTTGTACAAACTCATACTTTTTTTGTGACCATAATTATTGTTAGTTTGAGAAGAAATAGGATTACAGAAATGTTGGACAATTTTAAAAGTTAATTTTAATATAAGTTTACTGATTCAAATGACAAGTATAATTTATTTAAAAATCTAAGTGGTTAGTTTTAGGAGCTTATGGAATATATTCTTCTGATTAAATAACACAATAGATACAATTTCCTGTGTTCTATTTGATACTCTATTTCTGTAGTTGTACCGTAATTACATCAAGAATAAAACATCTTGTGATTTGAACAGAAATCCTTCGCATTTCTGCATTCTAGGTTTTTTTCCCCTTAAAAAAATTATACACCTATTTTTCTCTCAGCCGGGTTTTTTCCTACGTAAATCAAGATCTTTATACAGCCATAACTCAGTGAAATCCCATTCAGTAATTTCTAGGCTTTTTCAGACATCATTTTCAGACATTTCAGCATTTTGCTGTCTATTGGGAGACTAAAGGGAGACTAAGATAGATCTATTTCAGACTAATTAGTCCTCATCAGTTAGCCACACCCTCATCTCATGTCTCCTCCCCGTAAAGGTCAATATAAGGTAAATTTCACTGAGCTATGGCTGTATAAAGATCTTGATTTACACACACACAAATTTAACTTGGCTGTTTTCTGCTTTTATCATGTCTCTTGTATCTTTGAGGTACATAATATGTTTGTAGCAAGTAATTTGGTACTGAATGATCTGAATTTAAGAAAAAAAATGACTTCCTTTTTTCATTTGTAACAAAAAACAGGTAACAAAAGACTTGAAGCAATATGATAATAAAATAATAGAATGCAAGTTTGAAAACAACAGCTGGGTCTTTATGAGACAAAGGATAGACAAAAGTTTTCCCAATGCTTACAGTACAGCAATGGGTAAGTGCAATAAACTGGTTCTGTATCTGCATTTTGTTATTAAACTTTAGCCAGTAAAATTAACCATTTTTTTTTTTTTGCAAAGACTCTAAGACTCAAAAATTAAGTTCTCTTGGCTTCAATAAAGATTGGAGTTCAGAACCGCAGTTTGACTCATGCATATTTAAAAATGAAATGAGGACTGGCATGGAGTATTCATATCAAGTGGTCTTCTCTTGTCTGGCACTTTCAGTTGTATTCACATTAAGACAGCCACTACTCAGTGAAAATTTCTACATCCTAAAGTAATGTGTAAAGCATGGGAAATAAAATTGCTTAACGCATTGTAAGCCGCCCTGAGTCTCCGGAGAAGGGCGGCATATAAATAAAATTTTTAAAAAAAGATTAAAATTATGAAAAAATGGTTGTTTATGTAGTACATTCCAATTTCCCTACTACTATTAAAAATAATCTAATTAAAAGTATAAGGCAGTAAGATTCTTTCCAAGGCAAATGCTTAAAAATCATTACAAATTATTATTGTTGGTGTTTGAATAGATGTAGCTAAAATGCATTTTAACTCTATACACTTTATGTGACAAAAACTTATTTTGAAAAATTCAGAAGAAAAATACTATTCGTATGTTGTAACAAAAATTACAAAAAATATTTAAGTACCAAAAAATATTTAAGTCCCATGTGATACTAACTTTTATTAACAGCTCACTGATATTTATGCATACAACCATAGTTACATGCAGTTCACGATTCCATATTTGTACAGTTTAGGTGTCAATACATTCCACAAAAATATGAAATTACTTAAAAATACGTACTGTTCTCCCAATAATATGTTGCTTGTACATGCCTAAACATAGCACAATCACTTACAATTAATAGAAAATATTGAAATTTATTTAACAATAATGAGTTAACCTTTTAGACCAAAAACACTATATCAAAATTTTGATTTATTTATCAAAATTTATTACATAGTTACAAGGCATACACCAGGCTGTTCATTACAGGATTCAGTACAGTATAGTGCAGATGATGCTAAGCTGGCAGGAATAGCGAACACCCCAGAAGACAAGCTCAAGATCCAAAAAGATTTGATGGACTTGAACAATGGATCCTATCAAGGTTTTATACCTAGGCAGGAAAAACCAAAGGTACAAGTATAGATTGGGGAAAACCTGGCTCAAAAATAGTAACTTTGGGAGGGACCTTGGAGTTCTAGTGGACAATCACTTAAACATGAGTGAGCAATGTCTGAGAACAGCCAAAAAACCCTAATACAATCCTTGATTGTATACATAGAGGCATAGAATCAAAAGCACATGAAACATTAGTACTGCTTTACACAGCCTTAATAAGGCCATACCTGGAATACTGCATCCAGTTGTTGATCACCATACTACAAAAAAGATGTTGAGACTTTGGAAAACGTGCAAAGAAGAGCAACTAAGATGATTAAAGGCCTGGAGAGAAAAACATGTGAAGAATGGTTGCAGGAATTTGGGGTGGCCAGTTTAGAGAAAAGAGTATTCCACTATTTGAGGACCTGCCACGAAGAAGAGGGGGTTAACTTATTTTCCAAAGCACCAGCAGGCAAGACAAGAAACAATGGATGGAAACTAATCAAGGAGAGAAGCAACCTGGAATTAAGGAGAAACTTCCTAACAGTGAGGACAATAAATGACTACATAGAACGGCTTGCCTTCAGAAGTTGTAAGTGCTTCATCACTGTTTTAAGAAAAGATTGGACCTATCTGAAATGGTATAGGGTCTCCTGCTTAAGCAGGGGATTGGACTAGAAGACCTCCAATGTCCCTTCTAGCTCTATTCTGCTGGATTGATTGATCTTAGTAGTATAGGTCTCAGAGGCTGGAGAAAAAACATCAAAAATTCTGGTTTTGAGGGTATGAGGAGTTTTAGCTTTCAGTGTAGAAATCGACCTTTATAGGAACATTGTAATGGGAAGCTGCTTCTTTTGAACTAGTTGAACGTGGCTGCATATGAATAAGACTTTCTTTTGCGTTTCATTGCATGGATTATGTTGTCATGATATTCAACAGTTTGCAAGGCAACTGGTTTGGATCCACTGGATTTTGAGAATCTCCATTTTCTGTAAGTGCAACTGTGAATAAATGTTTTTTCTTGCTCTTCTCCATCTCACACAAAATGTTATTGCCTTCCAGCTGTATGCAACAGTATACAACATCCAGTGACAAAGGAATTCCTTTTTGAATTCATTGAAAAATGTATGGCAGCAACTCCAGGACAGCCACGTAAACATCACCTAGATCCTGACACAGAACTCATGCCGCCACCACCACCTAAAAGGCCTCGGCTGTCGTCATAACGAATCTCTTCTGACCAAGAAAATAGTAGAATTGTTTAGAATTCTACAATATAATACGTTTGGTGTAAATATCCTGTAAATACTTAAGTGCATTTTTTTTGGAATGCCGCATCAGGAACTAAGATTTGTTTTCTACTTGACAAGTTGAACATTGTTTCTAAGTTTGAAAAATATTAAATCTAAAGAGTTAGGTTAAAAAGATGTGGAATCAGTGGAAAGCTATTGTTTGGTAGGTAACTTTCAAATTTGATATTTTATACTAGCAATCTGGAACTGTGAAGCCATGATAAAAATGTTTTCCCCCTTTTTTAAAAAACAACAACAGCAACAGTATTTCAGTGAGTGTGTGAAACTTATTGCCTTGTTTCATTTAATTTAGTTCTTAGGGTCTTGTTTTAAAAATAATTGCAAATGGTATTGTAATGTTCTTCTTAAATAAAAGTTTACCAGGTTTCACTATTTTTTTAAATATAGCCTTTTATATTAAAGACATTACAAGGTCTTATATAAAAATTGTATTGGATGTGCATTGAGTGTTTTTTTTCATCTTGAACTAAATACTTGCTGAATGTGTTTTAAAACTGGATTCTGCATTAGTACCAGCCATAAACAGTCCTTGATATAAAAAACTATTTCCCATTTCTGTACAAATAAATACAAGTTATATCAAAAAAGGTATATCATTTGAGTTTCATGAAGATTAACCATTTTAACAATATAATGTTAGTTTCTAAAAAGAGATGATAGAAGAAAAACCAGAAAATACATATATAAAAGCAGCATTTAATCTCAATTCCAGGAAGAATGCCTATTAGAACAGTTAATATAAAAGAAAATATTTTCATTGAGGAAGTTAGAATGATAAGCTCAATTCAGTTTTAGGTCAGATGTTCAGTTTTCGAAGCAAGAGTCAATTTAGCTGATTGCCAACATCTTTCACAGTCTGGTGTTTTAATATTCTAGTTTAAAATAAATCATGATTAGTTGCAGAACAAGTATGTTTTATTCTGCCCCTATAGCATTTCATTGATGTGGAGAACAAAGTTGTGTTTAAAAAAGAGAAATATTTGTAAGGGTAAACATTTTCACAAGTTGACTATAAAAGAAACCAGCTGGCATTTTAACAGCATTTATGTGTAGATCACAACTATTTAATCAACTTCTGATTTGAGTAAATTTGTTAGTAATATAGTGGTAGCCACTTTGAACAGTATATATTAGAAACATTTAGTGTTCATATTTTTAAAGTTTAATAATTTTCTTAAGTCTAGTACATGGAGATCAGTTTGTGCTTTGTTCAGTGCCCATTTTGGATTCTAGAAAAATATATTTCAGGCATTGAAGGAAAAATGTGGTTAATTATTTTATGCAATTAAAATGCTAAATACATTGGTGTGCAGAATGAGGTGAAATTGGAGGAGGATACTAAAAACAACAATAAAAAGCTTATCTAGATACATTCAAAATAAAAGGAAGAGAAAACTTTCAGTATGCTAAATGCTGAATGAAAACAACAGAATGCTAATATGTAGGAAAAATTGGAATTACACAACTCCTATTTGGAGCAATCTGTTTTGAGAAAATGAAATATGTTCCATCAGGCAATTTGAACAGGAGGTTGAAAGTTCCTAAAATTGCTTATTTAGTTTGAATTAGATTCTATTTCCAGACTACATAAATCCTAGTGCCCTTCCTGTCTTAAGGTATTGAAGGATGAGTTGATCAAACCTGCATGCTATCGTCTGTGAAAAATTGGGGTCCTGTCTTTAAAAAGTTGTGTACAGGAAATTATAGGCAAGCCAGTCTACCATCAATACCTGTAAAAATTCCAGGGCAGATCACAACTCTAAACACCTTGAAAATCCTGCAGTGATTTTCAGTAGTCAGCCAGATAAAAGAAAAACAAAATTTAAGCAGTCAAATTTTACTTCATTTATGGATGGGGAAATGGAGTTGAGGGCCACTATAGTTGGCAATGAGTAAAATCGAGTAAAATCTGTAGAGACTCTTGGATGGGGTAACTTCCTTAACAAGTCATAGCAGTGCTGCAGACGAACTAAAATGAAGTATCAACTAAGGCTCTTGAGGCCTGTTCTGTTCAACTTTTTTGTATTAAATACTTGAATAAAGAAGTGAAAAGAATGCTTATCATTTTTATAAAAGACACAGAATTGGATAGGATACCTAATACCCGAGAAAGCAAACATTCAAAATGCTATTAATATGTTAGGAAAAAAAAGGATTAAAGTAATAGAATGAATTATAACAGAAATAATGCAAATATATACATTTAGGAAACAATGGTCAAATTCATAAGTATAAAACAGGAGATAACAGTCTTGGCAATAGTATTTGGGAAGATCTTGGAATTGTAGTTGATTACAATATTTTTTTCATTTCCCCCCCCCCCCCCCATTTATTTAGATTTATATACCGCCCTACTCCCGAAGGACTCAGGGCGGTGAACAGGCACAGAATAAAATACATGGATACAAAGGTTAAAACATAATTAAAACCAAATTAAATAGTTTAGCCCAAGACAATTAAAACCCAATAATTTAAAAGCAGATTAAAAATTTCAATTTAAAAGAATTTAAAAGAAAAGGGGAAAAGGTTAGGCCAGGCCGGCTTGCTGAAATAGGAGAGTCTTAAGTGCACGGCGGAAAGTGCGCAGATCCGGGATCCTCTGTATCTCCGGGGGGAGCTCATTCCAGATAGTGGGTGCCCCCACAGAGAAGGCCCTCCCCCTGGGGGCCACCAGCCGACACTGGCCGACAGCACCCGGAGGAGCCCCTCTCTATGAGAGCATACCGGTCAGGAGGCTGTTTGTGGTAGTAGGCGGTCCCGTAAATATGAATCGGTGTGCAGTAGCTGCAGAAAGGCAAAGGTAATCTTAAAACTGTTTAAATCATTGGTTTATGGTTTATGGTTTATTTGATTTATATACCGCCCTTCTCCCCGAGGGGACTCAGGGCGGTGAACAGGCAGAGATAAAAAACATAAATACAAAATTTAAAACCAAATTAAAACCAAATTAAACAATTGCCCAACAATTCAAACCCAATTTTTAAAAAAAATATATAAATCCCAGATCTAAAAATTTGGATTATACAATTTAAAATTTTCTTATAAAAAGGGGAGATACTATGTCAGGCCCGCTTGATGAAATAAGAAAGTTTTTAACTCACGGCGGAAAGCACGAAGGTCCGGGATCCGCCGAATCTCTGGGGGGAGATCGTTCCAGATAGTGGGTGCTCCCACAGAGAAGGCTCTCCCCCTGGGGGCCGCCAGTCGACATTGTTTGGCCGACGGCACCCGGAGGAGTCCTTCTCTATGGGAGCGTACCGGTCGGTGGGAGGCTATTGGAGGTAGTAGGCGGTCCTGTAAGTACCCGGGTCCTAAGCCATGGAGCGCTTTAAAGGTGGTAACCAACACCTTGAAGCGCACCCGGAGGACCACCGGGAGCCAGTGCAGCTCGCGCAAGAGCGGTGTCACATGAGAGCGCCACGTCGCTCCCATCACCACCCGCGCGGCCGCACTCTGCGCCAGCTGGAGCCTCCGGGTGCTCCTAAAGGGGAGCCCCATGTAGAGAGCATTACAGTAGTCCAGGCGGGAGGTGACAAGGGCATGAGTGACCGTGAGTAAGGAGTCCCGATCCAGAAAGGGGCGCAACTGGCGGATCAGGCGAACCTGATGAAAAATCCTCCCGGACACAGCCATCAGATGGTCTTCTAAGGACAGCCGTGAGTCCAGGAGGACGCCTAAATTGCGCGCCCTCTCTGTGGGGGCCAATGATTCGCCCCCAATAGTCAGTGATGGTACCAGCTGACTATATCGGGACGTCGGTAACCACAGCCACTCAGTCTTGGATGGATTGAGTCTGAGCCTGTTCTTCCCCATCCAGATCCGCACGGCCTCCAGGCACCGGGACATCACTTCAAGGGCATCGTTGGGGTGGTCTGGGGTGGTTTGGAAGTAATATTTTTACTTCTCTTTGAAATGGTCAGATTCCACCTTGTGTATTTCATCTCCTCTTGTGCATATACAGGAGTCCTTAACTTACAACCACAACTGAGCCCATAATTTATGTTGTTAAGTGAGAAATTTATGAGTTTGCTCCATTTTACGACTTTTCTTGCCACATTTGTTAAGTGAATCAATACAGTTCTTAAATTAGTAACACGATTGTTAAGTGAATCTGATTTCCCCATTGACTTTGTTTGTCAGAAGGTTGCAAAAGGAGATCACATGACTCCAGGACACTGCAACCGTCATAAATGTGAGTCAGTTGTCAAGCATCCGAGTGTAAATCATGTGACCATGGGGATTCTGCAACGGTCATAAGTGTGAAAAATGGTCATAAGTCACTTTATTCAGTGCCATTGTAACTTGGAATGGTCACTAAATGAACTATTGTATGTCGAGGACTATCTGTATTTTCACAAAGATTCTGACAGGCTGGAACTGACTTGAGAGAAGAGCCATCAGGATGAACAAAAGAAGAGCCATCCGAGAACAAAAAACTAGAAGAGAGCTTGAAGAAACTGGAAATGTTTTACTCCAAGAAGAAAAAACTGAGTGAAAATACCTGAAAAATGCTACATAGGAAAATATAAACATCTGTCTTCTACCTCCGAATGCACAATACATGGTACTGGCTTTAAGTTCAGTGGTGAAATGTAAAATTTGTTACTACTGGTTCTGTGGGTGAGGCTTGGTGGTGGTGGGTAATATGACAGTGGGTGTGGCCAATTTTTTTTTTAACTTTTAAAATCATTTTTTCTACAAACTCTTCGGCTGAAGAGGTTGTTAAAAAATGCTTTTAAAGCCTCTGACGATCCCAGCTGACTTGCCTGATCGGCAGAGGCTTTTTTTCCTTTTAAAAATATTTTTTCTATAACCTCTTCGACTGAAGAGGTTGTTTAAAAAATGCTTTTAAAAGCCTCTGATGATCCCAGCTGAGCTGAGCGATCATCAGAGGCTTTTTTTTTACTTTTAAAAGCATTTTTTCGGCCAAAGAAGTGGTAGAAAAAATGCTTTTAAAAATAAAAAAAAAAGCCTCTGATGATCGCGCAGCTCAGCTGGGCAATGGGAGGAGGCAGGGATTTTTGCTACCGGTTCTCTGAACCACCCGCCTCCATCGCTACTGGATCAGGCGATCCAGTCCGAACTGGGAATATTTCACCCTGTTTAAGTTACAAGAAAGTAGATTCCAGTGGAACCTAACAATAAAAGATGTTTGACAATAGAACTATAGGCCCCCCTTTCACAGGTAAAAGCTAGAGAGCCAGAAGACTTTTTAGAATGGATTTTTGTAGTGAGCAGGGGATTGAACTTGGTGGCCAGATTGGCTCCTCTCACCTCTATTATTCAAACTCTTTAGAATAGAAGATCAAGACCAAATTGCATGGCTTTTCTCCAGTGATCATTTAGTAGACATGAAAAGCTGACCATATACATTTAATATAAAGAAAGTATCTTTGAGCTCCTGTCTTGTCAAGTCCATGAATATATCCAGGCAGCTTTCTTAGCAGCAGCACAGAATTAGTTGGATTCCCTGAAAGTCAAAGCTCTGGTAATTAAAAAGTTGGCTGTGTCTCTGAATTTCTCTCCTCTCCTCTCCTCTCCCCTCCCCTACAGACAGAACCCTATTAAGTTCTTGCAAAACCATGTTCTAATGGGCAGAAATCCTCAAATATACAAGTGGGAAGTTCTCAAAAATAAGATGGTGCAAATGCACTTGAATCAATTCCAAAGGGATTAAAAAAAACAGGGGAGGCTATTTTGAAAGCGCTTGTGGCTTTTGAATGAGTTAAAAATTAAAATGAGACAGATATAAGAAATGAGAATGGTTATTATTATTATGAAGAGAAAACTTTTCATTTTATTAAGTATTATTTTCTTGGTTTTCTGAGAGAATTCTGCAAGATTCTCTTCAAACGATTATGAAGAGACCAAACAAAAACACCTGTAAGGAAATACAGCATTCCGGTTATTTTTCATTGTGAATCTCCTATTTGAGTCTTGAAGCTATGAAACAAAACTCCATTCTCTATGTTACAAAAAAGGCATTGTCATCAAGAAGAAAATCAGCACAGAACTCATCTGAATGGCCAGGGATTGTCACTCAAAGGGGGAAAATCAGTTTTTGTTATACATTATCAAAATCTGCAATCCAAAAGAACATGTATAATCAACTCAAACTCTTCCGTGTCACATGGACACAGACAAGAGAGCACCACAGGACATTGCAACATGCTAGTAAAAGCCCAGTGCTATTTTTGGTATAATGTCGTATGAAGGTACAGTGTTCCAATTGTACCTTCAATTAAATATTGAATTTAATCTCCAATTAAATATTAGTTAATTTGATGTCTTGAAAAAATGGGCAATTGATTCAGATTGTGCTGTAATTCAATTTCTAGGGGCCACAACATGACTTTTGGCTGGGACCAGTAAAGGCTACATAAAATAGTGAGGGACAGGCCACTTGAAATAATTTATTACTTTAGGGACTTCTGCCAGGTGGATTGAAAGGCAACATTTAAAACAAAGTGCAGCAGCCCAATTGGAAGATAAATGAATGCCAGTCAATAATTAAATATTACCTTGCTCTTGTTTCTACTCTTAATTAGTCCAGAGTCTTGCCTGAGAGTCCCATTAATACACATATAGGAATGTCAATGACTATATAGCACTAAGAAAACTTGATTACTCAGATTAAAGCAGTCTAAAGTTAGATAATAAAATGACAATAAAATTTTATTATGAATAATAAAATCATATAATTGCTAAATTAATGTTTTGACCAATTTGGGTTCATAAACAGCACGAATGCCCCTTTCTTCCATATAATCCCAAGATATTTCAATATTTTAATTAGTCGTATCCTGTGACCATTAATGATTCATCTAAAGTTTTTAGGTTTGTTGGGAAAAAACATCTTGTTTTGGGGAGTTATTAATAATCAGGTACATCTCATGAAAGTATTGGATCAAGACAATGATTATTCTCTAGTCGTACATGTATTAAAGATAGAATGACAGTGACATCTGCATAGGGCAGTCTTGGGAAATGTCTATTCTTCAATTTGGAAGCAAAAAGCAAACAGATACATTAATAACTGTATTAGGAAATCAGTTGATGTTCGCAACTGTGGGGAATGAAATGCCTCCCAAAATTGAGGCAGATGGCAAAGCCTCAACAAGCTTTAATTCTCTAGATAGCAAAAATTTCATCTGTGTAGTAAATTTTGGAATACTGGGGGAAAACCTGTAGACTTGGGTGGACACCCACAGTGAGTAGTACAATAAAGTTGTTTATCCAATAATTGAGGATTAGCATTACAGGTTGAAGGGCAATAAGCATGCTTCAGACTTTGTATTTCCTGTTGAAATCTGAGATTATTCTGGAAATTTCTGTGACTTCCTCAATAGAATGTTCAATCAGATATTTCCACGGGTTACTCAAATAATCTGGATCAATAAAAGAGGTAATTGTGTCAAAATTTCAACCAGACATAGAATAGCTTTATGGAAATTGCTGCTTTAAAAGCTTGGGTAGAATTACATACTTCCTTACCAGATCTTTCAACAGGATGAATAAAAACCACTGTTATGTCTTGATCAAGATGGAATAAATTCCCCTTGTCATTTAGGGCATATACACTACAACCGTTGGGTTCTGTATTTGCATTTTTTTGGTTAATGAGGAAGCAGTGAAAGTTGTGCTGCTTGAACTGTGTATCTTTGCTGGTTGATGTCTGAATGGTATATTTGTCTGCAATATATTGTTGCCTTCTTGGATTTGCATTGGGCTCTTCCATTATGTAGTTTTACAATACTTGCTGGGGTCTGAAACCTATCTGCAGGTTTGCTCCTTGTTTTGTTATTTAATGTAATATATAATGTTCTATTTGGGAGGAGGGGGAGGTTTAGATTTTTAATTGGAATTATGCATTTTAGTGACTTTGTGGCAGATGCAGTGGATACCAGCATGCTTTTTATTGCTTCCAATCTAGTATTATTTCATTTTGCTGAATCTGAATGAGAATTTTAAATGACCAGATTAACTCCCTCTCCATTAACTAATCTATTTTCTCTTTGATTGAATCTGCACCTCTCTTTTGTGTTTGATTGAACAATGTTTATTATCTTTAGGCCTAGGGAGGGGTTCAATTTTAAGCCTCCTCTGAGGCTGCTGACAAAAGAGGTATACACCAGTCTTTTCCTATTTGTTAATCTTCCATTGCAACCTTAGCCCAATTCCTGATTTTTAGGAGGGTTGCAAATAGAATCCTTAAAAACCCAAATGGGAACAATTTGAAATTTCTTCAGGAAGCTTTTCAGTTTGAGAATGATCAGGCACAGAGGCAGCCAAGTAGCAATAAATTGTAGTTTGTACCTCTGGAACAGAGTTAGAGGGTGCAGAGCTGCAAATTTAGCATGGCATCTTCATTTTTTTTTTATCAATTGCAGTATCATTGTTCAGCTGTGATGTGCTAGTGCACAGGTGTCAAACTAGCAGCATCACGTTGCCATCACGTGATGTTTCACAGTGTTTTTCCTCTTCACGGAGCTGGGGTGGGGTGGCCTGCGCGTGACACATTCGGCCCACAGGCCGCCAGTTTGACACCCTTGTGCTAGTAGGTTGAGAGCTCTGTCTCTTCTGATGATAATCCAAGTTTCCTTTAAAAGAGTTTATCTCCTAGTTTGTTTCTATCTGCCTATTCTTCCCAACATTGTGGGTAATTGTATGATTACGGATCCATTTTGTTGCATCAAATCCTTGTCTGATCTTTGATCACATATAAATAAGTATGAGATGAGGACGATGATAATGCATTAAATTCAAAAGTTAGTGACCAGTATGAAAAAAAATGTTGGATTTTTTGTTTTTGAATTACAAAAGAGTGTCTTTGAGGCCACCTGCACCCAGTGTTATCTACCCCTCCAATAATTTATTCCATTGATTTTTCAAGCAAGTTGATTTGTGTCAGTGTTTAACATAGGCTGGGAAAACAGAATACCAAGCAATACGGTGAAATAATTCTTTTCTCTGCAAGGATAGTGGTAAGAAACACAGCACTTTAAATAGCTACAATCCATAGCCACAGACTATATTTCAAATAGGAATTTGCATCAATAGAGCTCATTTTCAGAGAAGATTGTAGAAAAGAAACTAAAGACAACTGACAGTTTCCAGCTAATAAAAATCGCTGCCCAGCAGACAAAATGAGAAATGAATTAAGTTGCCTGCTTAAAGAAAATGATTAAAAAGGGGCCATTCCTGCTAACGACCAGTCATGATGCCTTATATAGAGACAAAAAAGCAGCCAAGCATTTCTATGTATATTTCAGACCACCTGACCAGTGGCAATAAAAATAATAACATTAGCAATCTTTAGAAATCTTTATGAAAGAACCTACATCTATCTCCAAAAGCCCTTCAAAAGCAAACAAAAAAGCACGAGCAGTGGGGAATAGTTTCTAGGCTACGATTCTTCCTGCATATACATTAGTTATATACTTTAAGACAGAGAACTCTTAGCCTTGCTACCTATGGGTTTTTTAACATGCCATTTTTCTCTTCTATACGGTGTTTGACATACTTGCCTATTTGCAACAGCTACGTTAAGTATCAAGGCTCTGTTAATAATAGATGAATAAACAAATTGGAAATAGGCAACTCTTTCTGAAAGTACTTCTGAGAATGAAATGCTTGTCACACAGCCAAGAATCGCTGGAAGAGCCAATTACATCTAAAAGCAGAATCATGGAAGGTCCCACAGAAGCAGATCACTCAGAAAGGAAATACGAAAACAACTTTTTCCAAATTTAACACAACGTAGAAAATAAGCCCTATTTTTACCTATTGGACTAAAATACAGCAGAGGACTAGATTAACTAGCAGTCTATACTGAAGAAGATAGTGGGTGCAGCTGCACAATTGAAGCTCTGCCCCCTTTTAGTGTACATACAAATGGGCGGAACCTTTGTACAATTGTGCCTGCCATCTTGACTTTTTTTTAAAAAATCCACTTCCTGTAGACACCCCTGGTCTTTAGAAGAGCTGCCTAGCCCCTCAGTTTCCCTCTTGATTATTTTATTTTATTTCAATCATACAAATGGCTCGAAAGTCTGAAAGACATGAATGTTAGTATGAAAGACATGAATACCTCAGGCAGTGAATTACTGCTTCCTTTTATGTAATAATGAAATAAACCAGCAACAGCTTGATTAGCTAACCTTAGCATTCACTAGTGAATACGAATCTTAGAATTAGAGGTATTGAATATGTAAATGTCAAGAGCAGTAGAAAAAAATAATAGGAATATGGAGGATTTTCAATATTATTCTGAGTGGTACCTAGAGTATTTTGAGGCCTAGAGCAGAGTTCCCCAATCTTTCTGGGTTGGTGGCCTGGAGTGGGGGGAGGGGAGAAAAGAGGGGAACGTTTTGTGGACGGACAGGTGCATGCATGCATGTGTGCATGTGTGCATGCAAACACCTGTTTGTGTGAATGGGGCTGCGAGTGCCCGCGACAACATGAGTAGGGCTGAGATGCTTGCAGCGATGCTCATGTTAGTGGGGCTGCAAGTGCCCATGCGAGCGGGGCCATGAGTGCCTGTGACACTTGTGGTAATGCTTGTTTGTGTGTGGCTATTATTCATGTGGTCCAGTGGCCAATAGATCGCGGCCCACAGGTTGGGGACCTCTGGCCTAGAGGACACTGAGTGGTTTCAATCTCTCTTGCTGTTTTGTTCCTTAGCATTACCAGTGGGAAAAATAAAAATAACAAGGACAGATGAAATGTCAATGATTTGTAACAGCTCCATTGATTCCTGACGTTTCCTTTGCTGTGCAGAATGCCGAAAGGCCTCATGCACATCCTGTGGTTGCTTTGTCTTAGTCAATGCACTTGTGCGTTTTTACACACATATTCTTTCACACACACCTGCGCAGGGTGTAGTTTTTGTTGCAAGGTGTGCAAACATATTTAAAGATAGCTCTCCAATTTTTAAAAAATCCAAATATTGAAAACCACCCCCTGTCTGAGAGGGGACAGTAGGTGAATAAGCAACAGAGAGTAGGACAAGATGATGGAGTTATATTCTGGCTTGGCTGTAATCAAATTTTTACATTCAAGACTGTGCCAAATCCTTGGCTAGATCAACCCAACTTCAAGGAGCACAATACAGTCCAGCAAAATAACTTGTTTAAGTTATCCTGGTATCAGTCCAGACTTTGGCATGTGTTTCTTACTTCCCAGTCAAATATAATATGCTCAATCCAGTTTAATAGTCCTTTTTTTCCACCTCTCTAGTTGCAATCTCATTGGTTAGCTTGATCTGAGAGAAAGTGACCAGCTAATGAACTGCCATGATTGAGGGTGGACTTAAACCTGGATCTTCCGAGCATCAGTCCAGCATGCCTTGACCTCTATACCAGGCTGGCTATTATATCAATTTCCTTTCATAATTTTTCCAAAATGTTGAAGAATTATATATTGTTCTTTTCTAATCTGCAAATGTGATCAGGAATCTACAAATGAAGCCGAGAACTTTGGTTGGCAGAATAATAATAGTGTCTCAGTGTAAAGTCCTTCTAAAGAGAATATTTATGCTCTGTTGATTTATAGAGCATTGACTTCTGGGAGAATGAAAATACAAGATAAACATTTAAATATGAATTACAGGCAAATAGATATGGAAAGGTGTATAGATATTAGAAGTCAGAATCAATGACATAAATAATCTATTATATACATAAATACATATAAATGTATGTATATGAAAGTTACTTTATTTTATTATTTTAAATTTGTAATATTTTCTGGCATGGTTTAAGATTTCAGGGTAAATCTTGTTTAAAGATTATTGCACTGGTACAAAAAAAATCCATCTTTATAGAAAAGCAATTTAGAAATAGCAATTTTATTTAGCAAAAAATATATTTCAGGCCTTGGAATGTGGGCTGCAATAAGATTAACTTTTAAATATAGCGGATGGAGAAAGGAAAGGCAATTATAGAAGACCATAAGCTTGAAGTTTCTGTACTTCAGATTATATATTTCTCTGAGCAGGGAATAGTATTTTTATTATGCACTTATAACTAACTGCAGTGCAGACACACTATATAAAACAACCTTTGCTATAATAGCATATTACAGTCAATTATGTGGCCCAAGATATAAACTTGGAGCTAATCTTGGGATTATACCTGCATCTTTCCGAAATTTGTAAAAAAAAATAATAATAATGTTCCTGGTTCTATAGAATTGATTCCCTCAAAGTTGCTGTCTGCTCTTCCATAAATGGTGGCCAGGGTTGGGGAGCTCCAAGAGGTCCCTTATGGACCATCCAATATGAAAAATGATCATCCCACCACTTGTGACCTGCTTACACTTTTGTAAAAAACATACAAGTATATGAACTACTCACACATTATGTTGGATATTTGTCAACTAGGCTGGAGGGAAAGGGTCAAGGAAGGGTCTAGCTTGGAGTTGTTGCACAGCCAAAAATGGCTGTGTTTGTACATTGAAGTTCTCTGTTGAGTCCACTGTTGTCTCTGGATGGGCAGACCCCACCCATGAAAGAAGATGTTTGCAATTTGGGGGATCCTTATAGACTCACGGCTCTTGCTAAAACAGCAAGTGGATGCAAGGCTAGAGGGGATTTTATCTAGCTTTACTGCTTGGCCTATCTGATGTAGAAGTATCTGGCTGTAGTCACTTACATTTTGATCATCACTCAAGTAAACGGCTGCAATGGACTTTACATGGGGTTACCCTTAAAGACTGTCAGAAATTGCAATTATTCAGAATGTGACAGAATTATTCTGTTATTGGTTCTAGGAGAACATATAATACCAATCCTGTGGTCCTGCACTGGTTGATAATTTATTTCCGGGTAAAAAGTTTAAAGTCTTGGTGTTGACCTATAGAATCTTCACCGTTTGGCACCTACTTATCCGAAGGATTACCTTCTCCAACCTGAAGACAATATAGGCACATCCAAACTGAAAGTCTCCTAGGCAATTAATTGGAAAGAGATGCTCACATCGTGTCATCCAGGGCACGGATAGGCAAATGTGGAAATTGTCAGGATATATGCATAATTTGGAATATAAAAATAAGAGGGCCTAGGAGGGGAGTGTATGAAGAAACAGTGTTGGACTCAAAACTGAGATCTAAGGAAATCCTGAATTAAATGAGAATATAATATGAGATAGCCTGGAAAAATGATAGCATTACTATAATTACATTGTCATTTTAATAAATTTTGAAGTTTTCCTTTCATAGCAGCGTACAGTTTGGGAATATTAAGTTTCTTTTCACAGTTAACCATATTGATACTGTCTCTTCTTATATTTTAATTGCTGATTGTTTCTGATCTTCATGTCTTGATTTCCTACCATGCTGGCCTGGCTTTCTTTTCCAGATAATGACATTTATTATACAAATCTAACTCATTGGAAAATTGCCACACACATTGTTAATATAATTTTCTGGTAATGTACTTTCTATGTTGGTATGAGGAAAAATAGTATTCTCTTTACCCTTCTCCTGCCAAACTGTTGTAGGAAGTTAACACCCACCCCTTTCCTGGAAGAATAAAATATTTTGGGAAATAATAAAAAGGCAGAATATTATGTTTCCCTGGTTGAGAAATGGAGAAACATGTTTTAAAGACAAAGCAACTCCCACCTTCCTGACCCCACACCCTTTATTAATGGGCCAGAGGCAGAAACCCAATCCTTTGTCAAAGGACATCTGCAACACAATGGGACCCATCTAGGATGAAACTCACCAAATGGCACCTGGGAAGATTACATCAGCCAGCAGGGCTAGCTAAGGCCCCCACCCCCTGAAAGTCTGACAACCAATCAGGATACTCTTTCTGGGCCCCAGGAAGTTCAAAGCCAGAGAGAGCATAAAACCCAGAGACTTGCTGTATCTGCCCTCTTTTCTGTTCAGGAACTCAAGCCATGTGATCCTGTCCACCATTAGACCATCTTTCCAAGCAGTCTCCATGTTTCCAGTGTCTTTTTCCCCACTTGGAGCAGAACCCAGAAGGATATTTCTTCCTACACTGTGATTCTACATCTTTGGAGCTTTCTGCAAACTAGGCCTGAACAGCTACAAATACTACCCAGGGTTAATCGTATTATGTACTAGGTTGTCAGCAATTTTGGTTTCGCTTTTAATTTTAATATGGGTGAATTGTCAGGCATGTTGTAATGTTAATGTGTGACTTGGCATACATTTAAAATGATTACACAGTAGAAATGTCCCATCTTCACAGCAAGGGAGAGCTTTCTGTTTCTTTAATTACCCATACATAATTCTTTATGCTATGCTTTAGACAACTATGTCAGCTGTTGTGAAGTATGGGTGCTTATTCACTGATGTATTATAAAATTGCATTAAAATGCTACCATTCTGTAATTGGTTGTTTCAATCTGGCTTTGAAAATGCTAAACAATAGGAAGAAGACAATAACAAGACAAGTAGTACATTATGTTTTCCAAATTGTTATTTGAGCATTATTTTATCTATCAGAATGGGACTTCAATAAAGCAGTGCAGTATATTCTAACCTCTTTTTTGAATTTCTTATTCAAGAAATACTTATACACCAGGCTTTCCATTTCTGGTGATCTCCAAAAATTTTGGAATACATTTCCATCTTGTCCATCTATGTTTCAGGAAGGTGGTGAGGCAGGGGAGGAAGAAGAGCTCAAGCAGGGTACCCCTCCCCATTTTTCTTCTTTCTTTTCCTGTTGATATTTGCATGATAAAAGAGGTTGCAGTAACTCTATATGACCTGAAAAGAGGCTAGCAGTACTGTAATTAGTACTGCAATTGTGAATGCCCAATGAGGGGAAAGTTGATGGGGTTAAAATATGTAGAACTAGACAAGCTATTATTATAAAAATGACTAACGGCCTCACTACCTGAGGAGAAAGAGGTTGATGTGAAATAACTTGGTATATGCTGGACTTTGCATCAGCTCAAAGAATGGGAAAATAGGTATATTAACTTGATTATTAGACCTTGCTGATCCTTTGCATTTTCAGTGTAGCATCATTACCTTAGCACAGGTTATTCTTCTATCAGTTTTAAAACCATGCTCATTTTCTTCCAAACCAGCTTCCCTTTAATATATGCTCAGCATATAAATTGAATAAATAAATAAATAAAGGGAGAGTATACACCAGGGGTCCCCAAACTTGGCAGCTTTAAGACTTTAAGACTTGGCAGCATAACTGGCTGGAGAATTCTGGGAGTTGAAGTCCACAAGTCTTAAAGCTGCCAAGTTTGAAGACCTCTGGTATACACTCTTGTTGCACTCCTTTGCCAACCTGGAGCTGGTCTGTTTCACCAATATTTTGCCCGTACTAACTTGTATGAGAATGAGGAGATATTCAGGAATTTTGTTTGTCTAAGCACATCCCATAGTTTGATATGATGGACACTATCAAAGGTCTTTGTATAATGAATGAAACACATAGTGACTTCTTTTGGGTATTCTTTGGCTTTCTCAATTCTCCAGCATGCACCAAGGATAGTACCTTGTGTTTCTTGGTCTTTTCTTTGAATATCTGGTATCTCTTTTTCCATCTGCATTGGATGATCCTGAACATTTCTTTTCTAGCAATGTGAAATTAAGGATATTGTATAATAGTTTGCATTCTTTGTTAAGTCTCCTTTTTTGGTATTGGCATGTAGATTGACATCTTCCAGTCTGTTGGCCACTGTGCCAAAACAGCTTGATTAGAACATTTACTGATTTTTATGTTGCTTGCCATATTTCAGTGGGTATTCTATGAGCTCCTGTAGCCTTCTGACTTAGTAATGACCAAAGGGCTTCTTGTCTCATCTAACAGCTCTCTGAAACCCTTGATTAAGTTTCTTTCCGAGATTTTTGTCTCTCTCTCTTTTTTTTCCTTTGGCTTCTTGTTTCTTCTTAGCAATTTCCATGGTTTGCTCTGGCATCCAGTTTGCTTTCTTTTCATACTTCATTTTTGGCAGTTTCTTTTCCCATTTATCTTTAATGGTTCCCTATCAATGGGGTTCAGGACTTCAAAGCATTTCCAGATGTTCTGCTTGAAAATGGTGGGTATATATGCCCAATGAGCAGTTCCTCATCTGTTACACAGTCAGCACCTGGCCATTTCAAACTGAACTTGGTCATAAAACTTATCAGAACCATTAATTATGATCTATATCACTCATTTTCTCTTGCAGTGAAATATACAGACAGTAGATAATTTTACTAGCTGTTTTGTCATTTAGGTCTCCATGCAGTATCCTCCTTTCCCCTTTCCTAATGTCATGGCTTCCAAAAGTATTGCAGCACATCTTTCTATTCCTCACCAGCAGAAATTAGGGGAGTTAAAATTCAACATATCTGAACCAGAGGTGGCATTCAGCAGGTTCTGGCCAATTCTGGAGAACCGGTAGTGGAAATTTTGAGTAGTTTGGAGAACCAGTAAATACCACCTCTGACTGGCACCACCTCCATCTATTCTCTGCCTCCTGAGTCCCAGCTGATTTGGAGGAAATGGGGATTTTGTAATAACCTTCCCCTGGAGTGGGGAGGGAATGGAGATTTTACAGTATCCTTCCCCTGCCATAGCCACCAAGCCACGCCCACCAAGCCACACCCACAGAACCGGTAGTAAATTTTTTTGAAACCCACCACTGATCTGAACACCTGATAGGGAAAAAAGCTGCTCCATACAGCATATCTTGTAAGGCTCACATGCCCAATGAATCAGAGTGCCATATAGTCTTCTGAAAGTTGTTGAATGCCAGTTCTATCAATCTTAATTGGTATGGGTGATGGGCATCGAGTTCAACCTTATCTGAAAGACTATAAAAAGCTGACTTTTTAATTTCCAACAAAAAAACAACAACAGTGATGCTAGGACCATCAATTGTTACTGAAGAGTGGTTACAGGAATTGGGTATGACTAATCTAATGAAAAGAAGGACTAGGGGTGACATGATAGTTGTGTTCCAATATCTAAGGGGCTGCCACAAAGAAGAGGGGTCAACTTATTTTCCAAAGCACCAGAAGACAAGACAAGAAACAATGGATGGAAACTAATTAAGGAGAGAAGCAACCTAGAACTAAGGAGGAATTTCCTGATAGTTAGAATAATTAATCAGTGGAGCAACTTGCTTCTAGAAGTTGTGGGTGCTCGAACCCACAGGGTGGGTTCCTGTGGAGGTTTTTAAGAAAAGATTGTACAATCATTTGTTTAAAATGGCATAGGGTTTTCTGCTTGAGCAAGGGGCTGGACTAAAAGACCTCCAAGGCCCCTTCCAACTCTGTTATTCTGTAGTATATAGAGGGGTTAGGGTATCTCTTAGATTTTAGACATTTTCAATCATAAATTGCTGGCACACCTAAGGTTAAAAACAAACAAACCCCTATTCACATGCATATTTGTATTCTGAATCAGGGGTGAGTTCTAAATTTTTTTACTACCAGTTCTGTGGGCGTGGCTTGATGGTCATGTGACAATTCTTTAGGATTTAGCAGAGATACTGGTCTACCAGGCTTTTAGGTACTTGCAGAGCTGTGCTGATCTACCCATTTATTTTTTGCAGGCACTGGTCTACTCATTTATTTTTGCAGGCACTGATCTACTCATGTATTTTTGAAGGCACCGGTCTACTCATTTGTTTTCTTTTAACACTGATCAGCTGTAGGGCGGCCCTTTGAAGCCCCAGGGCAAGAGTTTAAACAATTTTTTTCCCTCTAGCCATCAGCTGGGACTCAAGAGGCAGCAATAGATTGGGGGTGGGGCCAAATAACAGGTAAGAATAACGCGGGGGGTGGGTGGGTGGGTGGGGGCGTGGGGCGTGGGGGCAGACCCGGTTTGGTGATGTCATATCGTCACGCTACCAGCTCGGGAGAACCAGGCTGAACCGGGGGGAACCCACCACTGTTCTGAATAGATGGAAGCTTCCCTGCCAAGACATCCTTCACATTCATAAGATAAAAATCAAAAAGAGCAATCCGGTTGCAAGAGCCAGGTTGGGCTTTTTAAAATCAATTTACAGTTTGTTTTCTGCTCCACAGAAAATGTAAACGTTTAAAAAAAAAAAGATATAATGCTTCTTGCAGAGAAATCAATGCTTTGAAATCCAGAGGTAATTTTATCAGCTACTAATACTTTTGCTGTTGCTTTGCAAAAATACAAGTAAAAATCAATCCAAAAGTATGCCTATTTTGTAGCTTAATTATTATGCTCAGGTATATATTTTACTTCTAATACTGAAATCTACACTTTCCCTTTCGTTTATGAACATTACACTACCCAATGTGTAGTTCTCCTTAAGAAACCCCAATGAAGGTGTGGGACTTTCACCACAGGAGACCCAGGTTCAAATCCATCTTTACCTATAGAGATTCATTGGGTGATTTCATGCTACTTCCCTACCTCACAGGGCTCTTGCTGTGTGGAGAAAGTACTTCAGAGGAGAACGTTCTATGTATGTCACCTAGAGATTTGGAAGGAAATGTGGAACATTAATCTTTCCTTTTCTTCTGTTCAATTATGTCCAAATTATTGAAGACTGCCTGGATAAGTCCCTGCAGTTTTCTTGATAAGGTTTTTTAGAAGTGGTTTGCCATTGCCTCCTTCCTAGGGCTGAGAGAATGTGACTGGCCCAAAGGTCACCCAGCTGGCTTTGTTTCTTTAGCAGGACTAGAATTCATAATCTCCCAGTATAGCCTTAACCACTATACCAAACTGGGATATTAAACTAACGAATAATAATAGTAATGCCACCTATACATACTTCAAAAATTTTTAATATGCTATTCTTTTTAATAAGAATTAGGAATATGCCATCCCTATGAATAAGAGTGATTGATCGTCGGAACTTTTTTTTTTTTTACTTTTCTAAAGCATTTTTTTACTACCAGTTCAGGTGAATAGGTAGTAAAAAATTCTTTAAAAAAGTTTTTTTTTAAAAAGGTTCTGACGATCGCGTGGCACAGCTGTGATCGTTGAAACTTTTTTTAAAAAAAATTTAAAGCATTTTTTTACTACCTATTCCCCCGAACTGGTAGTAAAAAATGCGCAGCGCGCATGCAAGGCTCAAGCTGATGAAGGGAGGAGAACTTGTGGCTCAGAAGGTTAATTTAGCTGCCTAACATGCAGGAAGCCCAAGTTCAAATCCGAGTAAGGATATGGCTAGCTGATGAAAGCTAAAAAGCTTGAAATAGATCTATACTAGTCTCCTTTTATTTCTTTATCAGCAAAACATAAATTTGGTATAAAATGGTTTGTTGTGAATGTGACTGCTTGAGGGCTCCTGGATTGGAGTTGAAAGGCGAAAGGGAGCAGAATGCCCCCTCCCATATCTTGGGGTAGACCAGGTGTCTTGATAGAAAAACACTTTATATATATATAAAAAATAAAAAATAATAATCCCAAATTCTTTGAGGTATCTTATGTGAGATTGCCAGAATTTTATTTATTTATTATTCATTTTTATTTATTGGAATTTGTCAAACAAAAGCGAGAACAAGAATAAGAGAATAAAAATACAATGACAGGGACTATAGGCACATTAGTGCACTTATGCATTCCCCGTCTACTGACCACTTAAGTATGAAGTAAAGTCCACAGAAGTCAATTAGTGACTGAAACTGTGAAAATTTGTAGCTGAGACAACTGAATCAGGTAGGGCATTCCAGGCTTTGACAACTCTATTACAGAAATCATATTTTTTACAGTCAAGTTTTCATTTTATATTGTATTCTTCTAAAAATATAGTTAAAATGAATTCTGAAGTTAACTTTTACCACAAGCCCTGGGCAGGGCAATTTTGCCCCCCCCCCATTGATACTGGTTGTCATATTAATTAATGTTTACTAAATAATTAATTTATAATATTAAATAATTAATACACTAGTTACTCTGGGATCTTCTCTCCCTGATAGGGCAGTTTAAAATGTCTGGATTATTGTTCTGCTACTTCATTTATGTTTATGTTTTAATGTATGTTGTTTAGAGTTGTCTCAGCAATTTTGAGGCAGCTTATAAAGCAAGTAGTAAATAAATATGTAGGGATATTGCCAATTCTATATCGCCAATTTCTTAAATAAATTAACGTTGAATGTCTGTTGGCACCATTTTCCAATACAATAAAATCCATAAGAACAAAGTAATCATGCGTTAGAAGATTAGTGTTCATTGGTAACTTCAGAAAGCTAATAATCTTAGTATATCTGCATGTAAATCTTCCTTATTCTCCAAAGGGGGCTCAGAAAATTACTGCTAATCAGTCTTCTAATTTTGTAGCCTTTGAAGATTGTAGCCTTGTAGCCTTTGTAGTCTTTGAAGCGGTTTATCATAGATGGATACGGTTCATAATTTTCACACTAAAATCATGTCATGAGTAATTGTTAAGCTCCTGGCAAATCTGAAGGATAATTCACTTATATCCCCTTCAACAGCCTGCAAAATCAGCTTCTTTTCAGTCAGTCAGTCAGTCAGTCGGTCAGTCAGTCAGTCAGGTATTTATAAGGCTGTCTAACCTAAACAATATGACTCTGGAAGACACACCACAAAAACAATTTCAGCCAAAAAATAAAAGAATAGAAGTAAAAAAAAAAACCCACCTTCAAGCCATAATTAAGAAAACCCCACATATAAAATGTTGAATTGAACAAGACAATGAAAACAACCAAATTAATGATATTTGGCGAAGTTGATCTGATCAGAAAGGTTTAATGAGTCAACAGATATCATCTGACCTATTATTTTATTATTTTATTTTTTATAATTTATATTTCTATGCTGCCCACTCTCCGAGGACTCTGGGCAGCTTACACCAAAGACAGTATACTAAATAGCATATTGCCCCCAACAATCTGGGTCCTCATTTTACCCACCTCGGAAGGATGGAAGGCTGAGTCAACCTTGAGCTGGTGAGATTTGATCCGCTGATCTGCTGAACTAGCAGTCAGCTGAAGTAGCTGCAGTACTGCACCCTAACCACTGCGCCACCTCGGCTCCCTATATATGCTCCCCATGTTAAATAATGAAAGATTGTGTTCTGATTGCAGACAATGAATTGGATTAAATTCTGGGTGAATTCTTGGCTGGGCTTTGCTGTTTCTCAAGTTCTGTATGAAGCTCTCAAGTCAGATTGTCTCAGTTCAGTTTGTACAGAGCTAATGGGAAAATCTGTGGCCTCTGCTTTTCCTTTCTATGATGATCTTTAAACTGGGTTTAGTCAACAGACCTTCACATTGGGAGGGAGGGTTACCATTTGTAATTTTGGGGCCATATGCTTCCCCACTTTATATCTTGCACTCTGAAACACTAGATTATCAAAATAACAGAGTTCTCTCAGCACCACTGGAAACCTAGCCACTTAATGGCATTTGTTCAATGACAAGAAAGAGAGCAGCGTAAGTCATAATACGAGAAGAGCAGTGTCCAAACTGCCACGAGCAATTATGAATATATTGGGAAAGCAACACATTTCATTTTGTCACGGAGACTGCACGTCACGCTCTACTTCCTCTCCCATTCTCTTTTATTTGCCTTTGGAGAGACAAAAATAGTTTTAATAGTTATCTAGCATGAAAAAAGTGATTTTTTTTTAAAAAAAGATAATCTTAAGCATCTTTTGTAGGCCCAGTTGCAACCATTAATTGTCCCCAAATAATTCAGCAGGAAGCATAGCTCAAGAATTTTTCTGCTTGAGATCCTATTGCTTGCAGCCAGTATTTTATTCACAGTTCACTCGTGAACTTGGTTCATTCACTTGTTAACCTTGCTGCCTTTTCCCCTTTCCCCATTTCTAAGATTTATATCTATCTGTTGATGAGATAGGCAAGAGGAACAGGAATGCCTGTTCAAATCCTCAGTGCTAGCTGGAAGCTAATTGAATTTCGGTAATATAAAAATATAGTTTTATGGTGTGAGCATAAGGGGAAAGCCTTCCATGTGAAGAAGACAGTGGTTTGTTCCACCAAACAGCATGGTGCCTGCAGTTACTCAAAGTCTTGGCATGGCTGCTTTGGGGATGTTGGATGGTTAACTATGCAAAGTAAATCAGTGAATGATTTGCACAGTCCTAGCCTCCCAGAGATTTCGATTTCTCCTATAAATTTCATCTGGTTTCCTGCAATAAGCAATATCTGTTCTCTGCTTCGGCTCAGCTTGACTTCAACCTCACTTGCCTCCTTTTCTTGGTAAAGAGAATGAATGTGGATGTGCTCCAAGTCTTTACTATTAAACACTGTCTTGTGGGATCAAGGAAGCATGCCTTCTTGCTGTGGCCTCAATCAAGGGTGGGCTGCTGGAGGTTCGCAGGGGTTTGGGAGAACCTCTAGCTAAGATTCTGTACAGTTCAGAGAACTCCCAAATCCCACTCGAGGCTGGCCCTGCCCACCCCACCCCACCCCTTCCAGGAGTCTCCATGCTGCCCATTTTGGATGCAGGTAAATTCAGGATGTGCACGGAGGCTTGGGGAGGGCGAAAAATAGGCCTATCAGAAGTTCCGGCCTTCCCAAATTTCTGGTAGGCCCAAAGGGCCTACAGAGCCTGTGGAGGCCATTTTCACCCTCCCAGAGGCTCAAGGAAAGCCTCTGGAACCTGGGGAGGGCAAAAACACCCCACCCCCATTGTGGTGCAGGAGGCTGACTAGGCCACGCCCACCATGGTCATGCCCACCCAGCAACCAGGCAGAGAACCCCTTGCTAAAATTTTTGAAGCCCACCCCTGGCCCCAATCCTCTGGGACAGCATCCTCCAGAGATAAGGATGGCACCCTTTCTCCTGGGGTTCCAGAAAACCTTGAAAACCTGACTTTAATGTCAGGCCTGAGGTTGATGCTTGCTATTTGTTCAATAGCCCCTTTTTGTTTTGTTGATTTTATTCTCTACTAGCTGAATACCCGTGCTCCGCTACTAAACTATGTGATCGGGCTTCATAAATCAACACTTACAGCTTGAAAATTAATGAGTAGTTACGATTGGCCACTCCTCTCCCCTTCTCTCCCTCGGCCTTGCCCCACAGAAGCCTATCCTATCCCCCTTCTCTCCCCTAGGCTTGCCCCACAGAAGCCTCCCATATCCTATCCCCTGCTTGCTGCTGTGAAAGTAAAACTGAAACTGAAACTTTTCTCCTCTGCTGGTGTTTTGCATTTGTTTTGCATTCTTTTCAGGTGGGGAGGGGGAGTAGGATTCCTTAGCATCAGAGCGTGTTAATAATAATATAGAAAATACTAAAACTCTGATGGTCATTTTGAAAAATCCTTTCTTAGTGAGCACTTAGAAGCCAAGAAGAACATATGTGGCAAATTTCAGATTTGTAGGCTTTATGGTTCTGGAGATTTTGTGATGATGTGTGAGTGGTATTTTGCTTTTATATATATAGATTAAATTATTGGGGGAGGGGGCCTATCTGTTTGATTTAATGTTTTCAGCTGTTTTTATGTTTTTTCTAGTTCTGTATGCTGCCCAGAATCCACTGGAGTTGAGTGGCCAATAAATGGAGTGCCCGGAAATAAATAAAGATCCAGTTAGTCATACAGTAGCTATTAGGTTTTGGAGGTCTTTGAAGCACTCAAACAAAGTTAAGATGAGTTACTTTAGGAATCTAAGATTCCTAAAGAATCTTAGATTTGTGGTCTGCAAATTTGGAAGAATTTTGACCTGTGAATCCTTACAATTATGAAGCTTGAGGTTCTACACTGGTGAATTCTTAAATATTCTGATAAAACTTATGGTATCATGGTATTATTGCATGTTAAATGAGCAAAGGCAAATCCAATCCAAAAATTTAGTTGACTAATTGTTATAAGCTGCAGTTTGTTTACCTGTGGTGTACTGAGGAAACCATAATGATTGGTTTGTACAACCCAAATGAATTGAATCATATTGTCACTTAATGTGATATATGACTCCATTCAGCAAATTAGACAGTTGTTGTCATCCAGTTGCTCTGAACTTTGTCCTGCAGGCTTGGAGCTAATTTCTGCTATCCCTGAACATGTATCATCATTCAGCTGAAAAACGTTTGAGTTGATTTCGATATAAATCTTCAAGGTTTGGTCTTTATATTATGTTGGCAGCTCAAAGCTATTTAAAAACTTACACGTTTATGGATCCAAAGAAATTTAATAGTCCTTATTGCACACACACACACACACACACACACACACACACACACACACACACAC
>WNWU01000030.1:12947737-12978039 GCA_012654045.1 Ptyas mucosa
CACACACACACACACACACACACACACACACACACACACACACACACCCCGCTGTTGGTTTTGCATCTGGCAGGAGCATGCACACTTTCATACTAAATGGACTTGAAAGTGGCTAAAATATCCATTTGCAAAGGGCTTCAGAGATAAGAATGTTAGAGCACAGTCGATCAGATTAAATGATTGCTGCTAACTTGATTAATTTTCTAAACTTGCAGAAAATGAAAGAGAATACTAGACTAAGTTCAGCATGATTGAAGATAGCTGCTTTGATGTTTCTGAAACAAATCTTGGACAGACGGTTTTTTTAAAAGTCTTTTCACGATTTCCTGTTTGAGTCAATATCTTGACAACTTCGCTGGGCTGCAAATTTCAGTGATATCCAGTTGGCAGTAAATTATGACTATTGTGCTGTGTTGTCCTCTTTAGAAAAAAGAACAACAGCTCCCAAAGCAATAATCTCTCTCACTCTGTGCACTGAACTACTGGCTAACCATGCTTTCCAAGTCTCTCTTGGTGCCAGCCATCTGTACACATATTCAAATTTATATCTCTTATAAATATAAATTTGTATCTGTTCTTTTGACACACTTGAAAAACTCTTAATTCAAACTGAGTTTTTCAATAAGCAATTTTCTGCAGAAATTTCCAAGATTTACATTTACCATTGCTTTAATCTACAATCAATGTTTATCCAGCCCCTGAGTCACAAAGAATATTTCACTGTTCTTGATAAAGAACAATAATATGTGGGAATCCATGGAGTAAACCCTGTTCTATTATGCCAAATTTCTGACAGGCTTTTAAAACTAGCTTTTTAAAGGCCTCAAATGTTCTGGGAATAATATATTTTTCATGTTTCATGCTGCATGTTAGGGCTGAGCAAGTCCATTTTTTTAAAAAAAAATGTTTTATTGATACATTTTTAAAAAATAAACATAAAAAGTTCCATATCTACCTGAACAGCGTGTTGTCTGGGCACAGTTAGTTTTAAGTAAAAGTACAACAATAATCATAATCATAATAAACATGTCAATATTAATCACAAAGTAATAGTACAATTAGTCTTGCAAAATTTTCAAAACAATTTTTTAAATTATCTTTTTAAACTTTTTTATGTCTAACCTCTGTTTCTATTAGTTAGCCATTGGTAAAACAAGTCCCCTGTTAAAGACAATTCTGTTTCTTCCTTTCCTTTCCTTTTAAATGTTGATCTATCCATCTCAGCACATTCTAATATTTTTTTATAACACTTTCCTCTGTAGGGATCTCTTCATTTTTCCGTTGTTGTGCAAACACAATTCTTGCTGCCATTAATACATGTAAAATTAAGTATGTATTCCCTTTATTATACTGTTCTGGTAATATACCCAACAGAAATATTTCTGGTTCCAAATCTATGTGTTGCTTTATCATTTTTTCTAACCAAGTATGTATTTTTGTCCAGTATTCTCTTGCCTTTCCTGCAAGTCCATTTAAAAGGGTGTTTTGGCACATGTACAGGCATAGGGGTGCTTTTTCTGCAGCATTGAAGAAGCTGTCTTTTTCCAGGTTCACGTGACAGCTTCACAACCGCTCTGAGGTATTTCTTCCTGAAAAGCTCTTCACCATAAGAGACAGCTGGGGGCAGCTTTGGAAGTAGCTGTGCAAACGTAGAAAGACACTTGGCAGCTTGAATAATTTGAAAAGAGGGTGCTTTGTACAATTCCTGTGCATTCCGGAGCACCTCTTTCACAACTTCGCAGCATACCATTAATCAGACATTTCTCATGCAGAACAAGCCCTATGAACTCCCCTCCCCCCCCCCCCCCCCCCGTGTTCTTATATGGTCTCCCGTTCATATCAGTGGGAGTGATGATTGAAGGAGAACTTCAGTACTGGAATGGAAGGGGCTCATCACCTGTCAAGCAATTTATTTCTTGTTCAAGGAAATTTTCTCTCTCAAGCTTGGAGTGCTCTGATACCATCCATTGCCTTTTTTCCTTGGACAAGATGCCAAGGCAGTGTTTGGTTCATGAGGAAAGAGTGGAGTGAGGGAGGTGGAGTGAAATCCATAAAACAAGTTCTCTTTGGAACCCGTCTTTTTAACTAATTCACACACTTGCCACAGTCTTTTAAAAACTCTAGCTTAAAGGGATGTGTAACAAAAGATCAAGGGCGAGGATCTCACTGAATCCCTACGTATTGACTTCTGGTTGTCAGAGTTTTGAAAGCGTCATCTCAGCTATATCACTGAGCATCTGCTGAGACTCGCATTCGGCAGAAGATCCAAAGCCAACCCTTAAAGGCCCCGATGTTCTTGCCTGTTTGTCTGACCCTCCTGTTGCTCTTTTCTCATTTGTAATTAAGTATGGCAAACTTTGAGAAAAAGGGACGCGGTGGCTCAGTGGCTAAGATGCTGAGTTTGTTGATCAAAAGATTGGCAGTTCAGCGGTTTGAATCCCTAGTGCCGCGTAATGGGGTGAGCTCCCGTTACTTGTCCCAGCTTCTGCCAACCTAGCAGTTTGAAAGCATGTAAAAAATGCAAGTAGAAAAATAGGGACCCCCTTTGGTGGGAAGGTAACAACATTCTGTGCACCTTTGGCATTTAGTCATGCCGGCCACATTTTTGTGGTCTGCCAGCAGCCTGCAGAGTTGGCAGTGGAGTCGGACAGTGAGGAGGCTGGGGAGGAACATGGGCCAGTCCTGGAGTCCAGGGAATGCCCAGATGAGGGCTCTGCATCGGAGGTAGAGATGGGGCCAGGGCCATCTGGGAGTGATGCACGGACTCCGGAGCCCCCAGAGTCGGACAGCAGAGAGACAGAAGAACAGGAGGAGCCTATTCCTAGTGCACGCATGAGCAGAGCTGCCAGAAGGCAAGAGCAGCTAAAGCAAAAGGGACAACTTGGGAGTAAGGCCAAGGGATGATTGGCCCCTCCCATAAGGCTTAAAAAAGAAACAAAGGCACTTGGGCCTTTTTGCAGGAAAGCAACGTTGCTAACTCTGTTTCCAGTTGACGTCTCTTGTTTATTTCTGAACTTCGTGCGGGTTTGCCAAGTAAGGCCTTTGGCAGGGTGTCAAAGAAGATTAAGGTTGGTGATTATCCCAAAGGACTTCTTCCAAAGGACTTGTTTTGCAACTAATTGGGACTGGGAATGAACGTAATTTTCAGCTGTTACAATAAAATAGGTTTATTTGGGACTAATTATGTTATGGAATAAAGGAATTGAGAAACATCCCATAGGGCAGTGATGGCTAACCTTTTTGCCGTCACGTGCCAAAAGCGGCAGGAGCGGCAGGGGGTCACGGGTGCGGGTGCCCACATCCATAATTCAATGTGTCCTGCCCTCCCGCCCATGCACACGTCACCCCCCCCACTTCCCCCTGCTTTTGGCACGCGATGGCACAGTGGGCCCAGTAGGCCTGTTTCCCCCCCTCCCCAGGCTCCAGAGGCTTTCTAGGAGCCTGAGGGGGGGCAAAAACAGCCTTCCCCATTCTCCCAGAGGCCTTCCAGAGGCTGGAAACAGCCAGTTTCCCGACTTCCAGTGGGACTGGAAGGCCTGAAAATCAGTTGGCCGGTGTGTGCATGCGCGCTGGAGCTGAGTTAGGGCAACACTCGTGTGCCCACCAATATGGCTCCGCGTGCCACCTGTGGCACCCGTGCCATAGGTTCGCCATCACGGCCATAGGGCAAACAGAATCAGAGTTTATTGCAGTAGGTTCAGAGTCCAATTCGTACCTGGAAGTCTGAACAACTTATGATTCTAAGACCTTAGTCTTTATACAGTTTCAAACAAAGGATTTAGTTAATTCAGCAGTTTTTAGAGTTACAAGCATTCGTTACATCAGTTGGCATATTCTTGGCAAACAATCATAAGCCTTCTGTAATACACTGGACCATGTATTCTACTTATCATTTGTTGATAGAGACCTCTAGTCTGTGTAGACATCCTAACCTTCAAGTTGTATGTTACCAAAATGTTTCTTCTTCTGATAGCTTCAAAGGAATGTGGCTGGCTGTTTGTACTTTTCCACTGAATAACATGTTAAAAGACTAGAAAGATGTCCATTAATCATCATCATTATTACCATTAATCATTATTATTATTGTGAATAAAGAGGGCCCTTCAGTGATCATCTAGCTGGACCAGCATTTCCTACTTTAATTGTGTCTTGTAATGACTCAGTAAGCCTAGGTCACAACACACATGACCACGGAGATGTCTTCAGACAGCACTGGCTCTTTGGCTTTGAAACAGAGATGAGCACTGCCCCCTAGAGTCGGGAATGACTAGCACATATGTGCAAGGGGAACCTTTACCTTTACCTTACACCCTGAGAACACTAATTTCTCTTCTGGGCACCTTGTTATTCTCCTTCCCTTCTCAAACCATTAATCAGTCTTCAGTCATAACTAAATACTCTAGGCTGATATATAGTACTGTCCAAAGATGTCCACAAGGGGTTAACCCACTACCCAAGGATGACATCCTTGAGTTGAGAGGAAAGAATATAGACATAAATTGGGAAGAATCCATAGCCACGTTTATTGTGCCTCAAAAAAGAGGCTGGACAATGTTGCTGTCCTTATGCAAAGCAGATGTAATGGTCTGTATGGGTGACCTTGAGGAAAGAAGAGAAGAGGGGTTATCCAGAAAACTATCACACTAAAATGAACAAAAGTCTGCAGTTGCTTAACCATCAGAGAAACAGAGACACAAACTAAGGAAGGACCCACCCTAATGGAACGAGTTAGAAGCAGAGGGCAGGAAGTTTGTATTTTCAGACTTGTTCTATACAGTCTTATAATAAAGAAGATTTAGTTCATGCAGTCAGATTTTCTGTCTGCTTTACCTGGGAAGGCTGAGATCAGGATTTCAGGGCAGTGCCCCCCAACCTTTTGGGTACCAGGGACCAGTTCCATGGAGAGAGTTTTTTTCACAGATGGAGGGAGCGTGATTTCACATGCTGCCTGCATCCCATGGATGGGGCTTCACTTGTTTGTGTGACCTGGTTTCTGGTATGCCATGGACCGGTGCTGGTCCATGAACTGTGGGTTGGAGACCCCTGTTTCAGGGCACTAACTGGTTGATTCCCTAGTGTCATTTCTTCTCCCCCACCCCCCAAATATCACTTACTGGTGAAAAACCAGCCAGCAGTTGCTCTCCTGATTGTGTGGCACAATGGACTTGGGGGTTTGTGCCTTAATTTCTATTATTTGGCACGTGTGGATTATGATAAGACTGTTTCACAGACGATGCCAGTTAGATCATCCACATTACTGTACCCTGTTAGAAGAATAGAAGATCAATATGCAGGTCCCTGTGTCAAACAACTAATTTCCTCAAGAAAAGAAGTCTATTAGAAGAATAGATTTGAAAGCTGAATCAGAAAGCTTTCAGTGCCTCTGGTCTTTTCTTTCTCCCTGCTGAAAATTTTATCTGCAAATTGTTTCTTTTTTCTTTTTTTCCCTCTTACATATTATAACTAGCAATGGCCCTTTTAGAATTAACTTTTATGTCCTTCCCTCAACCCTCTCAGAGGGCAGACTCAGCAAAATATCATTGCACAGAGGATGGAAAATGATTTTCAATGCTGCATATTTTATTCTGACCTGAAACAAAAACTAGTCTGGTTGCTTTTGAAAAATGTTCCCAGTAGAACAGAGGAATTTTATTAGAGATGCTTTAGAGTAGACCGAGCCCCAAATTTGCCATCTAGTTGCCAATTCTGCTACCTAGCAACCAGAAAGTAATCTGGATATATTGATGGTTGTTTGGGTACATACCAGTGGTGAAATCCAATTTTTTTTACTACCAGTTTTGTGGGCGTGGCTTGGTGGGCTTGGTGTGGTTTGGTGGGCATGGCTTGGTGGGCATGACAAGGGAAGGATACTGCAAAATCCCCATTCCCTCCCACTCCTGAGGGAAGGATATTGCAAAATCTCCATTCCCACCCCACTCTGGGGCCAGCCAGAGGTGGTATTTGCTGGTTCTCCGAACTACTCAAAATTACTGCTACCGGTTTTCCGAACTGCTCAAAATTTCTGCTACCGGTTCTCCAGAACCTGCTGGGTTTCACCCCTGGTACATACACTAAGGAGCCAAAATGTTTCACTTGGTTTGCAATTTTATTTACTCTGGGGTCCATGACAGAAATAAAGTTTAGTCATTGCTGTTTGTTACGGTCCTCTCCGCTCCAGTGGAGGGTTCCTCCTAGTTCAGCCCGGTTCGGCCAAGCTGGTAGCGGTGATGATATAACATCACCGAACTGGTTCTCTTTGTTTGGGAGCTGGGTCCTCCCCCCCCCCATGTTATTCTTACCTTTTATTTGGCCCTGCCACCAATCTATTCACTGCCTCCCGAGTCCCAGCTGATCGGCTAGAAGAAAAAAAACTGTTTAAACTCTTGCCGCAGGGCTTCAAAGGACTGCCCTACAGCTGATCAGTGTTAAAAGGCAGTGTGGTGGTAGACCAGTGCGCTCGGAAAACAAATGGGTAAACCAGACCTCCAAAAACAAATGAGTAGACCGGAATGCTCCAAGAACAAATCAGTAGACCGCTACAGCTATGCAAGCAGTTAAAAGCCTGATAGACTAGTACCTCTGCTAAATCCTAAAGAATTGTCACATGACAAACCATGCCCACAAAATAAGCCACGCCTACAGAACCGGTAGTAAAAAAATTTAGATCCCACCCCTGCTCCTCTCCAATCTGAAATTTTATGTATGACAGTGTGTGCATCTCCTATGGTGAATATATTTATGATGATTATGATCATGATTTATCACTTACTGTACTTTTCGGTATATAAAATGCACTTCCCCACAGAAAAGTGGGTGAAAATGTCTATGCGTCTTATACAGCAAATGTTGCCGAAGCCCCGGTCACCCGCTGGCCCTCATCCTTCGGCCTCTGCCTCCTAGCAGTTTGCCTCCTTGCAGCAAACAGCAAACAGTCTGGTCAGCTTCAGCACAGCCTGACTTAGCATGAGCAGCTGATTGGCGGTTGGATCTGCCTTCTGGAATACTACCTATCAGCTGTTCCAGGATGCGATGATCGCCACTGCCCATCGCCGCCATCACCACCCATCACCGCTACCACCTATCTCCACCTCTGCATGCCCAATTTTTGGCCTCTGTGCATTTTGTTTTTGGCCTCTGTGCACCGCATTTTTGGTTTCTGTGCACCCCATTTTTGGCCTGTTCCAGGTGGTGGGGATCACTGCTGCCAATGCCTATCCCTGCCGCCTGGAACGGGGCAAAAAAATGGGACGCACAGAGGCCAAAAATGGGGCACGCGGAAGCCGAAAACAGGATGCGTGGAGGCCAAAAATGGGGCGCACAGAGGCAGTGATAGGCAGCAACGGCAATGGGCAGCGACGGTGGTGATGACCACAGCCTGGAACAGCTGATAGGCAGTATTCCGGGAGGCAGATCCAACCGCCAATCAGCTGCTTGTGCTAAATCAGGCTGTGCTGAAGCTGACCAGGCTGTTCGCTGCTGTTCTGTGAACATGGCTGTTTGCTGCTGTTCAGTTCTGTTCAGTTCAGTTCAGTTCTGTTCTGTTCTGTTCTCTGTTCTCTGTTCTCTGTTCTCTGTTCTCTGTTCTCTGTTCTCTGTTCTCTGTTCTCTGTTCTCTGTTCTCTGTTCTCTATATTCTATTCTATATTCTCCTTCTTTTACAATCTCTCCAGTGCATGTTTGTGCTACTAATTGGGTCAAAATTAACCATTTGGGAATTCAGAATTCTTGCACTTTCTCCAGGAAGTATCCGATATCTCATCAGTCCTTGCACCATGGAGAGTCTTGGCATAACTTCCAGACATCACCCGCCCCTGGAGTGTTGTCAACCAAATTCAAGAGATGTTGTTTCTCTGGTGTATCTGCTTTGCAGTCAGCACAGATTGTCTTTGGCAGTTTGGCAGGATTTTTTTTTTTATCAAACCCATAAGTCCCAGCACTTGCATTCTACAGCATACAGGATTTCTCCCTTAAAGACGAAAAAATAAACTTTTAAAAGTAAACCATAATAAAAGAAAAGAAAAAAGAAATGTGCATCTTCCCACAGGGTAAAAGGAAAAAAAAAAGACACCCTGGTTTTGATAATACTAGTCCTGGCTAGATATGTTGAAAAGCTTCTACCCTTAAGCCTTGTTGTTGTTCTTTCTGGCTCATCAAATCTGCTAATCATCTAACTATTGTGCTATAAAACAAAGAAAAAATGGATATATTGGTCAGAAATGACGTGGGGATGTAATTTTTTTTATGTGTTTCATAAGAAAAAAAACGGCTTTATTAATTCCTTTTCCTTAAGCTGCATAATATCTGACACTATGGCTCTCTGTGATAGCGGATGTTTCTGATGGATGCAAATCCCCCCCCCTTTCCCCCCCCTCCTGGCTTTGTGCAGTTTCTATTCTAATTAAATGATTCACCAGGGCTCAATATGTTCAGATGCCTTTTTAGTGCTTCCAGATTGTTTTATGTCAATGTATTCAGAATCTCTGGGAAAACAGTTGATTTTAGGTCCATATTCTCTAGCGGCCATTTGACGGATTCGTGTCTGATAATGCTAGTGCAAGGATACGCAATTGTTCAAATCTATTTTTGCCATGATTTTGCTCCTGAAAGACTCAGGATGTATTTTTGGAGGGGGGAGGGGGGGAGGTCTGCTTTAAAGGAACTCATTGGGGCCTCTTTCCCAAGCAGTCCTCTAAGCTGTTCAGTCTAAAAAGACATTGTGCTTAATGACTTTTTGAGAGGTGAGAGATAGAGAATGTTAACATAATCACAATATTTTTTTTTAAAAAAACCATCTAAATGGAGCAGTCCCAAGCTTTGCCTGAAAGCTAACAAGAGAGAGCCTTCTGAAAAGAAATCAGATGCAAGTTAACGTAGACAGAAGCTGTGGTAGAGGCTTTTGAAGGGAGAATTGCATTTGTCCTTTAGCTTTCCAGAAAAATATGCTTGCTAATGTCTCCTGGACAAGGAATACAAGTGGATAAAGTTGGTACAGGTACCTGACAAGCCAGAAAGAAAAAGATTTCCAATTAATATAATGTCTGCCTAAGACTACGTTATTCAAGAGTCAAATAAATAAGCAAATAATCTGGTTTGAAAGACACTGCCAAAGATTATGCATTGTTCTTTTAAATCTTTTCTTGGCTCTCTGTAATCGGATAAAAGGCTTAACCCTTGAATAACTTTCTCTTCCAGATGTAGTGCCAGGAAATGGGGATGACTACAAGCTAGGGCAACTCTAATTACAGCAGGGACATGCAGGGACATGCTTTTGTGATAGCTGTCTCTGGCCAGAAAGTGTAAGTTGACCAGACACACAGAGATATATGTCTGTGGTCAAAAAATCAAGATGGTGCTCTATCTGTTAAAAAGCAGGTGGAACTTTGCACTTCTGGTGGGATGGGGGCATAGTGAACTGAAAACAGCTCTGCAGAAGTGGAATTGCCGACCAAGGCAAAGACCAAGGAACTGATGAAAAGATAAGTTCTTTGGAACCCCTCTGGATAAAGAGAGAAGAGGTCGCCCATGTGTGCTCTGTGCAGTTGCTTTGCTCAAGTAGTTATTCTATGGGCTTGAGCACTGAGAGATGATGGGATCAGCCATCTGAATGTTGTAGCCGTGACAAAGCCTTTTAAAGGACATCATGTTTACTTTCTAATCACTTTGGAAACTGCCTGTTAACCATCTTAAAGCTCTTAGGGATTTTTGGAATAAAGTGTGAAAAAAAATCTTCATTGGATGAGTTTATCTTCAACTCTGAACAAGAGAAAAATTAATTATATGCTTAAGAACTTTAAAAAAAATGAAAGAAGCAGCTTAAAATATGTTGTTGTTTTAAGAAAATTATAAAAAGATCAAAGGTCCAGATAAATCTGGAATATTGACTTTCACTATAAGATTTTGGAATTAACTATAAAAAATAAATAGCTTCTAATGGGAAACAGACCTACTTTGGCTACCGTGACTATTACAAGCCACAAAGAAAAAGTAAGTAATGATTTTAGAACCTGGACCTAGAGGAGACTAAAGATTCTAAGCAGAAGAGAAAAAAAACAACTCAGCCTGTACTTGAGGCCAGTTAATAATGAGTCTTACAAAATGACATGAAACATTGGAAATATTAAAGGAAATCTTGGAACCAGAAATTAGTAACTACAATATCAACACTGTAATTATGACTACTTCTATGGATAGACTATATCTAAATTTGTTAATGAAGGAATAACAAATATAGAATAAAATTTTATCTGATTAGAGGGGGTATTGAAAATGGATTTATAACTGACAAGCCAAGAGGATAACTTGGAAAAGGATTTCATTAGATATACAAAAGAAAATGGCCGAGGTTTTAAAATTTAAAAGGGACATACAAATTAACCAAGAGCATGAACTGGGTAACTTTTTTCTACTGGATTTATAAAAGAGGCTTGTGAAAGCCTTGAAGAATTCTGTGCACTGGGGCAAAGAAATTAAGAGAAATCAAATCTTACGGCAATATTTGAATGAACTAAAGATTAAGACTGTTGGAAGTAAAAAGAAGAAATATGAAGGTGGTTTATTTGGCCAAAGTTAAAAGAAGATATTTTGTTACTTCTGGCAACCCCTTGTGGATTTTCTGCTGACATCAGGGCTGAAAAGATGAAATTTTATGGATTTGTTTATAGATAAAAGATGGGCTATGGGATGAAGAGATAAATGTTCATCACTTTAGAGAGGCTGAAGAGTTATTAAATTTGTTTATATTTGTTGTGATGATCACTGGACATTACTTTAATCACACCACTGTGACCACTATTTTATTCACCCTTTGCAGATATCCCTGCAGCTACTGCACAGTGAATTTTTATTTTTATTTTTAATTTGATTTATATGCCGCCCTTCTCCGGAGACTCAGGGCGGATCACAATGCGTTAAGCAATAGCCTTCATACTTTTGTATATTTTATACAAAGTCAGCTTATTGCCCCCACAAACTGGGTCCTCATTTTACCTACTTTAGAAAGGATGGAAGGCTGAGTCAACCTTGAGCCTGGTGGGATTTGAACTTGCAGTAATTGCAGGCAGCTGATGTTAATAACAGTTAATAACACTGCTTTAGTCTGCTGAGCCACCAGAGCTCTATGGTGGATAAATAATGTATCAGGTTGTCTCATGAAGCAGACCTGGTTATAGCCAGGCCTCCCTTGGCCTGTCTGCAAGTGTGCCGTGGGTGTCTTCAGTGTGTGCTTTCAGTGATGTTTTTACCAATCAGGATTTGAAGGGATGGATATGGATTCACACTGAGTAGTTTTTGAGAGCTGCTGCTGAGGAAATGGAGTTCTTATCAAACCTAGCGACAGCTGGACCACTTAGCACTTTGATCAGAATTTAATTGGCTGAAAGCAAGTGTTATTTGACCTTCTGCCCAGGCTGTTGGCTAGATTGGGAAATTATAAGACTGCAATGACAAACCACTTCTGAACTGGTGCCAGAAAAACGATATGGACCTGTCCGTGAAGTCACAAGAGGTTGAGCTTGTTTCAAAGGAAACTTTATCATTCTAAACAAAGATCCTTCTCGTTATTTAGAGGCTGGCATATTCCCCCCCCCCCACACACTCCCCATCTCACAAATCAATAGGCCCACACTTATCTCCTCTTAACATCCCCATTTTTAGCTTGAGCAGCTCATCAGCTACATCAGATGGCGCAGGAGAAAATGCTCAGCCGCAAAAATATGTTCTGGGTCTGAAATTAAAACTCAATTTAGTTTAATTGTCCTTGATTTTTATCAAGCGAATCAAACGGCTCATTCCATATTCAAAGTTAAATGTGGTGAGGTTGGGCGGGAGGGAACAACTTAGAAGCTCCTCTGTCTGAAAATAAATGATGCAGTGAAGTCCTGTGTTATCTGGGTAATTGTCAATGTCATTTGTATATTAATTATTGGAGCGGGGGCTCTTAGATTCACTGCTGTTTAACATGGAGAAATTTAACACTAAGAGAAATTCGAAGCTAATATCTCTGGAACTACAGAGTTGGAAGGGGCCTGGGGTTGGATATTTGTTTGTTTGTATGTTTACATGATAAAGGTGGAGTAAAATATCCAAGACATTTTCCTCCGCCTATTTTCCCCCATAACAACCCAGTAAGGTGGGTTGGGTTGAGAGAGAGTGACTAACTCACCCAGTTGGCTTCATGCTGAGGTGACACTAAAACTCACAGTCTCCAGCTTTCTATCCTTGTGCCTTAACCACTAAACCAAACATCATCCCACAAATAGAATTTTTCTTGTTTTAGAATGTGTGCATCTCCACTACTGTTACAGCACCAGAGGTGGGTTTCAGCGGATTCTGACCAGTTCTGGAGAACCAGTAGCGGAAATTTTGAGTAGTTTGGAGAATCGATAAATACTACCTCTGACTGGCCCCGCCCTCATCTATTCTCTGCCTCCTGAGTCCCAGCTGATTGGGAGAAAATGGGGATTTTGCAGTAACCTTCCCTTGGAGTGGAGATTTTACAGTATCCTTCCTCTGCCCCGCCCACCAAGCCATGCCACACCCACCAAGCCACGTTCACAGAACCAGTAGTAAAATTTTTTGAATCCCACCACTGTACAGCACCCACACAGCCTTAGCTGAAAGAAGCCAAGATCATGAATAGCATATTTGACGGGAGACTATCGGAAAATCTTAGGGTCATAAGTTAGAAGCCAAAATAAAAACACAATGGCAAAAAAAGCAAACACTCAAGGAAGCCCCTACTTGAATGTGTCCATTGGAGAAGAACGAGCCCTTTGTTATAAGTTCATGAAGTTCCTTTAAAGTCTTGATTTACTGCTGTCATGCACAATGAATTGCATGCTTCCCATATACACTGCTCACTCTGAGTCCCCAAGGTTTTCTTCAGTGAAGAATGAAAGGAGCTTGAGTTTGCCTCTGTAAAATAATGCAACAAGCTTAGATGTAATTCTGGCAACGGACAGCATGTCCCCCCCCACCCATGAAAATAGCATTTATTCAGTCATGTTATTAATATTCCCCAACTGGTAAATAAAATCAAGTGATCATGGATGAGAAACAACTTCTAGGAACAATATTCTCTTTCAGCCATGGAAAAATTGTGATGGGTTCCTTTCGGACAATCTCCCCCCCCCCCTTTTTTTTTTAAAGCTCAACCAGTTTTATAATATTAAAGTTCTCGGATGAAAATCGAATTAGATTTCTAAATTAGCCACTTTTAGCTCCTGTGGCAAAGGCAAGAAAAATCCAGAAAATGTAATAATTAATGCTGGTATTTAATAATATTATATGGTAGTCTTTTAGCCAATAAAGAGTGGCTGTGAAACATAATCAGAGTTGTAGTCATATCAATGATACATCAAAGAAAGAAATATTCCTGCCACATGTAGATCTCATTTTAAACAAATAGGACCCTCACTGGAAGGAGATTTCCACACCACAAGGTACAAGGAGGGAGTAAGATCCAGAGGTGAGCGGCTGCTATCTCTCCAGTATGTACCTATTCCACAGAGGTGAGGGAACCTCATTTATCTAAGCCAGAAGTAGTGAGATTGATTGTATTGCATTTTGACAAAATCAAAATGCCTCCTGTTCAGCCCAAGTGAATCATTTTATTTATGAAACAGCATAAAATGAACAGTGAATGCTCTGTGGTAGGACACAAAGAGCCCTAGAGGAAATAGCTTAGCTCAACCTTCACTGATGTGACATTGGGGACACTGCCAAAATTCCAGCTGTTGGATGTATCATCTCCATTCACCCCAGTGTTTCTTTCATAGGGCAGAACAGAGGAAGGATTACCTGATGTTGCATTTGCCATTTCTATTCTGCTAATATTAGATATATATAAAAGCTTTAAGACTGGAATCTCCCTTTGACCCTATCCAGACTAATTACCTATTGGATTGTTTCCAGAGATTCTGGAAAGTTCTGTCTCTTTGATCTATATCTACATAGATAAATATACAGATAACATCAAATATTGCCTATTGTTCTTGTCTTTCTCCTTGCTTTTGCTGCTGTTGGTCCCATCTTACCATTGCTTTCAGATGTTTGCTGTTGTTTAATAAATAAACACCAAGCTATATTTTTGGCTAGCTGAAGGGTGAGGCATGTGTGCATATTCCGATTTGGATATAGGGATTGACTGGGAGTATGCTGAGTGCAAAGTAAAGTGGGAATTACCTACAGTATTTTCCCAACTCCAACAACTGTACTTATGGGAGAACTCTAGTGAGTCTGGAATGGGTATATGAGAAATGTATTGGGGTAGTAGTTAAGATGCTGGCCTAGAAATCAGAAGACTGAATTCCAAATGTGCCTTAGACATGAAAACCAAGTGGGTGACTTTGGGCCAGTCACTCTCTCTCAGTCCAATTCACCTCACAGGGTTGCTGTTGTGGGGAAAATAGGTGTAGGAAGGAGTATTATATATGTTTGCTGCCTTGAGTTACCGTATTTATTGGCGTATAACACGCACTTTCCCCCCTGAAAATAGGAGGCAAATGATGTGTGCGTGTTATACGCCGATATAATGTTAAGAAGCCATGTTTTTACAGTATTAACAAGTACCGGCAACCCGCGCCTTCCTCACGTCTAATTCTCGCGGCCGTCGGAGCGTAGTTTTTTCCTGAAATTTCCCTCTTAAAATGAAGGTGCGTGTTATACGCCTGTGCGTGTTATACGCCGATAAATACGGGTACTTATAAAGTTATGAAGGCAGGATACAAATCCAGTAAATAAATAAAAGAGTTCTTATTTGATTTGATGTCTCTTCATATCATCAATAACTGTATCTTTTTGGACTGCCTCTGGGGGTTAGGCGTGGAGGACACTGTTTTCCAGTAGTTCTTCTTTCTACATTGCTGTCCTACCTTTATAGACCAACATGTTCCCATAGATCCAGGGGACCCAGTCCTGCTAGGATTCAGAAAAGGCATTAAAACTCTTCAGCAGACTTGAGTGTTGATATCAATGGGATTGATCCTTTGTTGCAGTGGAGTGTTTGCATAATAAAGTTTTATGTTCTTCGGTATATACAATAAGTGGAAGTTGTGTCTTGTTATGTGTCATAATAATTTATTGTCTTATTTTGATTCACAGATGTTGGCAAAGTAAGCTGCACTGAGTTGACAACGGCAGGAGTGGTTTATAAGCTCAAAACGTAACTACCTAATCTTAAAGACATAGCCTATTATTTGTTTTGCTGTACGTCTTATGGATTGATTTGCAGATAGTATCTTCAGGCAGGGGAAGAAGCCTCACTAATGGAAAGAAACACCAGCCCTTGTCAATTCTAACTGCTTCAATCACCACCTTTTTAATCAAGAAGAGAAAATTACAGTACTGTCAAGGGAATGAGGTCATGATTTTTGCCCAGACACATACTAAAGGACATTGATCTCCTGACTATATATTTTATGCTTATCCACTTAATGGCCTTGAAGAATGTATGCATTGATAGCTTTTATACTTTGACTGCTAATGATATATTCTGGACAGCTTACTAAAAAAATAACAAAGAGGCACGACAGGGGTGGGACAGAAACCAGCAGGAATGATGCCACTCGAAGAAGTAAATATCCACATAAAGTTGCTTGGGCAACCAATGTTATTTGAATGCATTTTTTTTTTGCCACTTTATGAGAATTTTTTTCTGTATTTTTACAGAAAACAAAAGAGCAAACAAAATCCAGCTTAAAAATTGGGCGTTAAACACATTCAGAAACAGAAAGGGAAACAGAAAAACCTATCTGGTGCCTTATTTATCTGGGAACGGTTTGACTTTGTTGCTGCTGAGGAAGTGGACAGGACCTTAGGAAGTTTGAGCACAGGCATCTGTGTTTTCAATCCATATCCCACCAGGCTTGCAAAAGCTTCCAAGGAGGTGACATGCGGGTGGGTTTAGATGGTGCTTAACGATTCCCTGTGGGAGGGGGTGGTGCCCCAGCCTTTTAAGGAGGCTGTGGTTCACCCTTTTCTTAAGAAGCCATCACTAGACTTTACCCTATTGGATAATTTTTTTTTCCTGTTTCCAATCTTCCCTTTCCAGGGAAGGTTGTAGAAAAGGTGGTTGCATGGCAGCTCCAGAGGTTCCTGGACAAAACCTTTGTCAGACCAATTCTCGAATACAGCTTGTCTGCCTGGAATCCACACTGTATATCGGACCTTAATACAATTGAGCGGGTCCAGAGGTATTTCATGAGAAGAGTACTCCACTCCTCTGCTCACAGCAGAATCCCTTATGCCACCAGGCTCGAAATTTTGATCCTGGACAACCTGGAACTACACCGCCTACAGTCTGACCTAAGCATAGTACACAAAATTTTCTGCTATAATATCCTACCTGTCAACGACTACTTCAGCTTCAACCTCAATAATACTCAGGCAAACAATAAATACAAATTCAAGGTAAACTGCTCCAAACTCGATTGCAGAAAATACAACTTCATCAACAGAGTGGTCAATGCCTGGAATGCTCTTCCTGACTCCATTGTTACATCCTCAAACCTCCACAGCTTCAACCTTAAACTGTCTACCGTGGACCTCACGCCATTCCTAAGAGGTCCATAAAGGGGGCTTGCATAAGTGCACCAGCGTGCCTACTGTCCCTGTCCTACTATTCCCATTTATTTGTACTCATTTCCTATGTTCATGTCCATATTTATACTTATACTTGTTATCTTGTACATGTTTGACAAAATAAATAAAATGAATTATCTGGACCCTTTCCAGTCAGGATTCAGATCTGGATATGGAACGAAAATAGCATTGATTGGGCTTTTTGATGGTCACTAAAGCAGGATGGGAGTAGTGCAGAGGCCCTACTAGAACTATGGCCCTTTTATGACTTGTGGACTTCAATTCCCAGAATTCCTGAGCTAACATGGCTGGCTCAGGAATTCTGGGAGTTGAAGTCCACAAGTCATAAAAGGGCCATAGTTGCCCACTCCTGGGTAGTGTATCCCTCCTAGCTCTATTTGATTTCTTGGCAGCTTTTGATACCATCAACAATGGTATCCTTCTGGAGCAGCTTCAGGGATTGCAGTAGAGAGAGGTCCCTGTTGCCCTGGTTCACTTCTTTCTTCTGTGGTCACTCTCAGATGATGTTGATAGGAAGCAAGAGGTTCATCCCTTGCTTTGCGGTGTTCTTATGAAATCTCCACATCAACAGTACTTTTAACTCCCATCAGCAGCTAGAGAAATAATGGAGAAATTCAGTCATCATTGAATGATGTTATATAAACTATGAAGAGGGTTAGGACTAGAACAAAAAAAAAGGCTAATGAAAAACACTAGGTCCCCTTATAATAATTCCATTTAGGTGATAGTGTGATTATTAGAATAATAACTTATGTTATTTTCCAGCCTGTTGCTATAGAATGGAGAGAATAGAGATCCAGAAAAAGTGCTAAATGACCATTAGAATTATGAGTCTTCTCTTCCAAGACTTCAATGAATTAGAATAGAGCTGGAAGGGACCTTGGAGGTCTTCTAGTCCAACCTCCTGCTCAGGCAGGAGATCCCATACCATTCCAGACAAACATAGCTTCCAGAGCTATGAAATTGGAAAGGGTTTAGTTTAGTTTAGTTTATGTTCTTCTCTGACACATTTCTTTTGATCCCATTTCTTTTGATCCCAACTCATCTTAAATCCAATTTGAAACTAAATGTTTACCTTGAAAAAGATTTCTATCCTCAGTTTCAGCGTTTGAAGAATCTCCACTATAAAGAGGCACAGTTTTAAAAATTTAAAAACACAAATGAGAAACTCTTCAAACAGTCTCAGTAAGCATAAGGTAAATGTTCCATAGCTTCTTGGTTGATTCCAATAGGCAATTCAATAAATTGGTTTATTTGATGGTATGTACATTAGGTAGCTATTTGTTATCCATCATCAGACACATCTATTGCTTTCTTTCTTTATGACTCATATTGGATCCATAATTTGTTCTCTTTGGACAGAAAAGAACAGCAATAACATTGTCTAGAAGGGCTGCGGCTCTGAGAAAGGTTTCAATATTTTTTCAATATTTCACAAACATAAATAATCACACAAGTACGGTGGAATTAGTGGAGTTTTGTTTACCTGCTTGTTTTTTTCAAATGAACAAACTACTAATGATTACATTCCATTGCGAGACATCCTGGAGAGATTTGTAGAATTTACTTCATTGGTCTTATGTTTTCCAATCTTTACTTCAATTGTTTTGGCTGACATATGGCTTTATGCCATGACACTTAAAAATATGCTTGATTTTTTTTTCTGAGTGTAACTCTGTCAAGGATCAACAAAGCAATACATTTAATTTCTCCTCCTGCTGTGAAATGTGGAATTGCCTGCCAGTTGGGTGAGTTGACAGACTTCAGCTGTTTTCAGGTATATCTCTGAAACTTACTGATGGCAAGGCTGCAGTATGTCAGAACAGAAAAGCAATCAAGAGACAACTTTCTCTACAACACTCAGCACTCAAACCAGAAAGCTTGCAGCATGATACCTACAGTTCATATAAAAAGTAGTCTTCTTTGTGCATAAACTGATAGTGGAATCACATCCTGTTCTTCTCTCATCTTCAGAAGACAATGTAGACGGAAAGTTGTCTTGTCAGGGGCAGCCAAAAATCAAAAGGACTCTGGTAGCACCTTTTCTGATTAACAAATATTATTAAAAGGCATAAGCTTTTGTGAGCTGTAGCTCACTTCAGATTTAATCCATGATGCAGGATTAAACTGAAATGAGGCAAGATGTGCAAGGGAGGGGAAAACAGATTGGGTATGCAGCTGCAAGTTACACATGAGACAGATTACAAGCACCTTATCAATTATCAATTATATGTAAAAACATGTTGTGTTTGTCCAAAACTTCTGACATTGCCTGAAACCTTTTGATGTATGTGATTTCAGCTATCTCTCAGTCACTCAAAGTCTCTTTCTCTCTTTAGACCAGAGGTGGATTTCAGCAGATTCTGACCAGTTCTGGAGAACCGGTAGCGGAAATTTTGAGTAGTTCGGAGAACCAGTAGTAAAAATTCTGACTGGCCCCACCCCCATCTATTCTCTGCCTCCCAGGCCCCAGCTGATTGGGAAGAAATGGGGATTTTGCAGTAACCTTCCCCTGGAGTGGGGTGGAATGGAGATTTTACAGTATCCTTCCCCTGCCATGCCCACCAAGCCATTCCACGCCCAGCAAGCCACACCACAGAACCGGTACTAAAATTTTTTGAAACCCACCACTGCTTTAGACCCGTTGTTGTTGTTGTTGTTGTTGTTATAATTTACTTTTAGTCTTTTTGTGCAAACTTTCTCCTATTTGCTCCCTGGAGAATCCAAGGGATATTTCTGTTAGTTGCTGGCACATGCCACATTAGAGGAGAAGCATGTGAGGGTTCTTCTAAACTTGTGTATACATTTTCTGGGGCCTGTGATGGTATTGATAGTGTAGATGTAGAGGCAAAGTAAAGATCTGGCTTTCTTGCAGGATCTGGTTCCCATTTTAGAATAATTGTATTGTTGTTTTTAAGAATCTGTTTTAGGTTGAATAGTTGTCTCTGTGCTCATATGGGCTTTCCACCCAGTGCCTGCAAAAATGCAGTGTCATTGTCCAGTATGGGCTGTAGCTTATTAATAATGTGTGTGAATGTTTTATGCTATGAGAGTAGGTAACAACCAGTAGTATTCTGGTTTGTTTTTGTGGTCTATCTTTTAACAAGTGATCCTGGGGAACTGATCTGGCTCTGTTTTGATTTTTTGGGTGAGCGGTTCAGTCTCCTGCATGCCTAGTTAAATTTCAGTAGTTGAACAACTTTTTTAAGTGGATCAGAACAAATGTGGTTATAGCATACCTGGCTCTATAATGTGATGTTTATATGTCCACTGTGTGGTTTATCCATTACATCAAGTAAGTTGACCTTTTCTGTAGATAGGCATAGGCTGAAGTTGATGGTGGCTTGGAAATTCTTGACATCATGATGGGATTTGATGAGATATTAATTTCCATGGGTCTAGATCAGGGATGGGGAAGTATGGTCCCTTTATGAATTGTGGACTTCAACTCCCAGAATTCCTGAGCCAGCCATGGTCTGGTCTACATGATGAAAATATCACCAGTGAATCTCAAATAAAAAAGACACTTCAGGTATGGGTTTGAGAAAACATTCTAGGGCAGCCATGAAGATATTGTCATCTTTACTGAATCATAGGTGTGCCCGTGGGTCTTGCCACTGATTTGCAGGGTATATGTTAGTGCCAGAGGTGAAATAGTTATTGGATGAGTTCAAAATCAGATAGTCTAGTGGCAAGACATCCTGTGCTAGCATCAGTGATGATGATTTTGGTGCCTTGTGTCCATGTTTGTTGGAGAAATTGGTGTGTAGTTTCTGGGAGTTAAAATGTCACGAGATTGCCCATGGAACTCAAGCTTCCAAGGAAGTCTTTGGTGTAGATGGGAGTATGACATATTGTCTGAGTACAGAGCTGAGACATGGCATTCTCTACCTTCTACTTCTCGTGCTTAAAAAGCAGCATGAGAATCAGAATAGAAAGCATTCTACTTCCCTCTTCTGTTTCACACTTGGCAAATCACAGGCTTCCTATGTTTGGGAGTTATCAAATACTTAAGTTTCTTGAGAACATCTTGTGAAAAAGTTAAAAGAGGTCAGGTTTAAAGTTAAGTCCTGAGACAATGAATATGGATTAATCTGACATTACACAGTTGATCACCCTGCTAAAATCCAGGGCTTTACGTCACCCAGAAGAGCGTAGGAGGGAAAATGTTGGCAGCAATTTCCTTCACATGACATTGTATCACAAAATGTATAGGGAGGTACGGTATAGTTTATGAACTGCTGCTGAGATACCAGTCATTAGAAGGCCTGTTAAAGTACCTTGAGAAAGCATGATATAAAAAAGGTGGACAGTAATAAGTATATATTTCAAAAAAACCAACTAAATGTATTTCCAACTAGAAAAACCATAACAGTAAAGAATAATGTTGACAGTTTGGTGTAATGGTTATAGGCATCTAGCTAAATACCAGGAAATTATGAGTTATTTTCCTGCTTAGACACAGCGCCAGTTAGGCAACTTTGGGTCCTCTTTCATCCCCAAGAAGGAGGAAGGGCAAACCACTTCTAAAAATCTTGTTAAGAAAACTGCAAGGACTAGTTTTAAAAAATGCATCTATGAACCTATAAAGACTTTCTCCAGATATTTTTGTTTCACAGCATACATTAACTTTCTCTTTGCTTAGTTTGCTCTTGTTAGACACACAGAGATACATAGTAGGTTGGCTTTTTTACTACCAAGTCATGGTAGCTTCACTACCTCAACTCATGAAAACTACAGAAAATCAAATGTTGGCAAAGAGATATAGGACAAAAAACAATGGCTCTTTTCTGTCATCCAGTGCCTGTCCAGATTTTTGGAGATATGGTAGCCTTACAGAAGAGGAACCAAAAAAGAATAGACTAAAAGGTTGTTCTCCAGAAGGCATAGGTGACTGGAGGACATCTCTGAATGTCTGGCCACCTTACCAGTCAGAATGACTGAAAAGAAAACAACAATGATCAACTTATGTGTGGAAATAAGAAGCAGTGTATATTTGTGTGGGTCTATGCAGGTCTTCCCATTACAAAATTGAAATCTGATCTTGCCATTATCATAACAGTTTTTAATACTCCCTAAGGGCAATTTCTACTTGGCCCTTCACCACTGCCTGAATGCAGAGATAGATAATGCCATTTTCCTTCCATTCCCAACTCATTGCAAATGCACTCACACTCCACACTCAGCCCTGGACGACATCTTCGAAGCTCACTGTTTGAGGAAGTTGCATAACATTCTCAGAGACTCTTCCCATCCTGCTTACAATCTTTTTGGACTGTTGCCTTCTGGCAGAAGATACAGAACAATTAAAACTCAGACCACACGTTTTCTGAATAGTTTTTATCCCAGAGCAATAATTGCACTCAACAATGAACTAAAGGGCCACCATCATTGAGCTGTTGGATAGCATTACTTGGTCTGTTGTGTGGATGTTTGGGTAGTATAGGGGTGGGGAATTTGTGGTTTGGGGATTGTTATGTGTGTTGGACCTGGTCTTTGAGTGTTAAGTGAATTTCTTTGTATGGGTATACTGTGTATACATGTACAATGACAATAAAGTTATTATTATTATTATTTACCAGTTTTGATTCCAAATTCTTTTTTGACCTGAGTCATCTTGAGCCCTTCAGAGTGGCTAATTTCCAGCACTTCATTCTGTCCTAATAGCAGCTTCAAGTCCTATTGGTTGCAGTGCCTGACATAGCCCTTCCCATCTACCATCTGATTGTTGGCCTGGGCAGCCTTTTGGTCTGGGTTTCTTCTAGTTGGCAGTTGCTCTCACTGGAAGCCAGGTCATCTTCTATTTTGCTTGGTTCCATTTCTTCTGCAGTGGTGTCATTACAAGTTTAATCAATCCCCAGCTGTTAGCACTGTAGACCAAAACCCAGGAAAGAGCCATTCACCATAGCTATGAATGGAAGTAAATCCTGATTTAGCCGGTCTCTTCGTTTTGATTTATTGGCAGATGCCTCTAAGGATAGACACCTTGTTAAATTCTGAGCCAACGTTTTACTGACCAGCTGTTCCTATTATGCTCAAAGAGTGCTGCAATGCAGGGTCAATTTTCTTTCACTTTGTATGATTCTAGCAGGTCCTTTCCCCTGCTTTGAACAGTCCCAGTATGGCCTCTCTCACACACCCTAGGGGCAGTCTAGTTCACATGAATAACACATCAGCCTGCATTCCCTTTCTTTCTGCTTCTTGGGTTTTGTATGCAACCAATCAACACAATCTCTAATAAGCTTCCTGGTGAGAGATGGAGCAGCATCGTTTTCTAATTTAAGCATTTCGGTGAGTTATTAAAGGCTGTTGACGATCTAGTCAGTTATTATTCAGATGAGTGTTAGGGAAAAAAAAACTTCTAAAAAGTGCTGCTATTTAGCATGTGTTAGTTTAGAAATCAAGATTTGTTATTGTGGTTTTGAGTCACAGAGGACCGAGGCTTGTATTTAAAATTCAGAAGAAGAGGATTTTTTTTTTGGTCCTGGTAAATAATGCTGGATTTGTTAGATGTAAACATGATAGGATCTGTTTCAAGTTTGCTTCTTCCTTCCTAGTCATAGGTATTCAATCTCAGGCCACTGGTCTCTCATATGCGGGCACTTCAAATAATTATTCTGCCAGATTGGGTAACTATTTAGTTTTGTTCCTTTCTTATAAAATCCAAAGGACAACTGGGATTGAACATCCACTGATGCTATTGACCTTAATTGACAGCGCTCTAAACTGCAATTTGAAAACCACAATAATTGGATTTGTTCAGCTGCTAAGCCCAAAAGAAACCACATCATGGCTTAGCACGATGTGTGAACCCATCCCTATTTAATTTAATTTGGCTTTATTATTTATTATTACATTTGAATTCTACATTTCAGTTTATATAAACAGATTATCCTTTATTTGCAGCCTAAAAACAAGGATTTTTTCTTTCTTGTTCTGAACAGTGTCAATGTTGAGCCAAGCAAACTGACTTTTTAAAACTCTTTAAATCCTCCAAATGCTGCAAATTGGTTTTAAACTTCTAAGTAGTTTGCCAATCTTATACTTTTCATTTCAGCTTCTAAAGTGGTGTACCCATTCATCCATTGATACTATTAAACAGGAAGCTTTTAAGACATGCACGGTAGCCTTCTCCCTCATCATGCACTGATGCCTAGTTGGGTAATGAGACATCTGCAAGAAAACAACCAAGCTCAGAGGGCATCAGGGAGCCTACAGTTCAGTCCTGACCTTCAGATATTCTCTTCCAAGGAACCCTATTCTCTCTCCCCAGGTTTTTCTTTTTTTTATATTATATACGGCTCTATATTAGAATTTACCTTCCATGTCTCATAGGTAAGTCAAGGTTTAGAGAGAAAGAAAGATGAGAGAGCAAGTTCAGTCTTTCTGCAGCAGCCAAATATCTTGAAATGCTCTGCTGAGATATGAAGGTTATCTTCATCTCCACAGGCTAAGTGGCTCCTGATGGAAAGTTAATGCCATTACCTGAAAAGCCTGGAGATGGGGTGTGTGTGTGTGTGTGTGTGTGTGTGTGTGTGTTTCTGCTCTATACTGCTAAAGAATCTCGCTGATTTAATTTAGTGTATAGCATGGATGCCCTGCATCCCTAAGCTTAAGATAACATACAAATTTGCAAACCAGCCAAACCAGCTTCCCCTAAGAGTCCCTCTCATCAACCCATGGCTCTTATCTTGCAAAACTACCATTTCTACCCCATGTTCATCTCCAGCAACTTGATTGTTGACTTGTTTTGCTTTTTCCATATGATAGCTCTTGCATAGCTCTTGTTCCTGCTCCTCTTCTCAAATCCTCAAATCTCTAAAAAAAATAAATAAATGCACAAACACATTTCTGTTCTTTCCAATGCCACTTCCTGGGGTGTCCCTCACAGTTTCTGCACTGGCCTTTCTCAGACACCAGCACCACTTCCTCCTTGCAGGGTTTATTTCCTGGAGTTAGAAAAGAGGGAATCTCAGATCAGAACTTCTAGCAGACTTCGTGCCTTAGACTGTACCATCAGTATGTTTGGCCTATTATCAAACCTGTCAACCCAGCATCCATAACATAAGAGTGTCCAAAAGAGCTGGACAGAATATTGTCAGCTCATTTCATGGTCTGAAAGCAATAAACTTTAGAGTCAACTAGGTTGGCTGGGCAGTATGATTAAATTTTCCTTTTGGGTAACAATATGAAATATGTCTAGCCTCATCTTTGCTTTGTTTTTACTTTGTGAAGCCAATCTGTATTTGTTCTTTTGTCTACATGCAATTCCTGTATCTTGATCTTGTATTTGGCTTCTATCTGCTACGCTCATTGTTTTATGTCAGATCCAGATTGTATTAAGAATTCTGATGCCTGGCTGGATTCTGGTGAAGTATTAACCTTAGACTGTCTACTGTTGACCTCACCCCATTCCTAAGAGGTCTGTAAGGGGTGTGCATAAGAGCACCAGCGTGCCTACCGACCCTATCTTAATGTTCCCTTTAATTGTATTCATTTTATGTATTCAATTCATGCTTATACTTATATATATTATCTAATACGTACTCGACAAATAAATAAAAAATGCAAAGGTGGAATGGAACTGGGATGAGAGACTTGGTGGTGATGGAGAGTAACTTTTTTGACAGGACAGAGTCCATTGGGAAGAAGATGGTTGACTAAGGTATACAGATACAAGCAAATAATTAAAAATGTTTGAATATATGGAGCAAAGAGAAGCCAATGTTTAAGGCATCCAATTAAAAAGCGACAGGTTGAAAGTGCTTTTCTATTACCATCGCTTTTAATTAACAGCCCTGATTTAAACCTACATGTTACCTGCTGATCTGAACCAGCTTTACCTGACTCAAAATGCAGTGTTGAGGGTTCTTCTGACTGACCCTTGGTATTATACCTGTTGCGTTGGGTGCCAAGAAGCCTCCAGGTGAAATGTAAGGTGCTCATCTATAGAACTCTTCATAGCAAAGGGCTGAGGCTGAGCCATTTGTGGGACCACATTTCCTAGATCAGATCTGGCAGAAAAAGCATGTTATGGGTCTTGTCAATGGCCTGCCATCTTGCAGGACTCAGGAAGTGAGCCCCTTCTGTTGTTACTCCTCCTCTTTGAAACATCTCTTCTGGAAATCAGATTGGTCCATGGGAAGAACCTGCTTATAAGCAGGTTCTTTCTGTCAGAATCTGCCTATAAGATGATTGTTTTCATTGTTGTTTAATTGATTTTTCACCTTGGCTGTCAGTTATGTATTTTATTTTATTGTTGCTTTTTTTTTGCAGACTTTTGCAGACAGTGAAATGGGTGGTCATATCCACCACGTGCATGCAGGCATAAATAGTCCTCATAATTCCATTTAGCCCTGTAATGTAACAGGATCTTTAATTTGGAGATACTTAGAACATTTCTAAGTTGAATTTCTCAGGATCAATTGTATTATACACATAATATACTCATGTTCTGTCTAACATCTCATTTGACTTCTGGGGGGGGGGGGGAATGCTGGACCAGATAGGCCTTTAATTTGGTTCTAACAGTATTTTTTATGCCATTGTAACACAATAGGAGTTGTGTGGCTCTGCATTCCATCAAATCAATCCTACCGTAATGTATAATTGTGGACCATCATACAGTTAAACCATGAAAATAATAGGAGTCAGTAGAACGGTCTTTTCTTAAAAACGGAGATCTACTGATATGGGACTTTTCTATGCCTGAAAATGCTAGGTCCTCTAAGTTTAATGTATTCATTAATGCCCTCTCCAAATGGGGATTAAGCAGTTAACTACACCAATTGTTTTAGCTATCATACAATCACTGAATATAGAATACAGAATAACAGAGTTGGCTGGACTATTTAGTTTAATAATGCCAGTGAAGGCAGAGGAAAAACCATATGTATGGGAACAAAAGAAACAGGGGGAATAATAATCCTCCAAGTGGCTATGCAGGGTGAAATTGTTTGAATATAATAATTACAATTCTGAAATACTATAATTTTGTATTGTGCAGGAAAAGTTAGTGGAGAAAGAATAATCCCTCCTAATTTTTTTTTGGGATGATTATCTTAAAAAATGGGGAATTGTTTCTGAATGTAGCCATAGAGTAGATGAGAAGCAAGAACCCTGCTTGCATGCAATCCATTTTGCTGAGCAACTGGTTATCAGAAGGAAAAAAAAAGATGTTGAAATATACCTGATCATTTGTCCCAGGGATAGGTACACCACAGCCTATACATTTTGTCTGCAGGACTCCGAAACGTATGTAGCTCTAAATGCTTTGGGCTGCTATTGGTGATATTTTACTAGTTGAAAGATAAATGTTGACTGGGATGCTTGAAATCTTCAGAGATTTCAACCAATTTCATTCTTTACAGACCTTGAACTCTATGATGAAATGGGATGACAATGTACTGAAGAAAAGAAAGATTTACTTGGGCAGAAAGCTTAGAGAAAAAAATGGAGAGGGGTGAAGAGAAAAGAGAACAAGTTGAAAACTGGAGAAAAGGTAAACACACACATACACATACACAAGGAAAGAAAGTAACCAATATAAAGAAAAGGCAAACGCTCATGACAATAATTTCACTATATTGCTGGTTTCCCCAGTTTTGGAGGGTAGGGTTTAATGGTAGAGCGGCTAGCATAAACCTCTGCATTGTTTAAAGTCCACAATTTACCTCTTAGCTACCTCAAACCAAACCAAATTCCAACCCAAAAGTAATAGCAGTAACTGTAGTTTTGTCCCACCTACTTTGATAATGTTGTGACATCACTAGCTACACTCCTGTGATTTTGAGGCAGGGCACATCAGTGGTGAAATTCACATTTTTTTACTACCGGTTCTGTGGGTGTGGCTTGGTGGGCATGGTGTGGTTTGGTGGGCATGGCAGGGGAAGGATATTGCAAAATCTCCATTCCCACCCCACTCCAGGGGAAGGATATTGCAAAATCTCCATTCCCACCCCACTCCAGGGGGGAAGGATATTGCAAAATCTCCATTCCCACCCTACTCTGGGGCCAGCCAGAGGTGGTATTTGCCAGTTCTCCGAACTACTCAAAATTTCTGTTACCAGTTCTCCAAACTGCTCAAAATTTCCACTACCGGTTCTCCAGAACCTGCCAGAACCTGCTGGATTTCACCCCTGGGGCACATCCTCCCAAGCCAAAGCAGTTAGTCCATCTGTCATCTCACCCAAACTATTGGATCCTCTTCAAATATTCATTAAATTCCAAATATGGAGAGATATACTGGTACCACCTGCTCAGTTTTCAACTTCCCCCCTCCCATAAGAAGTGTTTTGGTAGTATGGCTAGAAGTTCTATAGAACCAGGCTTCCCAGCCACTGCATAAAGGACTGTAACTGCATATGTGGGAACACTTGCAGTTCTTTTGACTTTCCCACTCAATACAGGAAGAGAGATGAGTTAAAGGTGAACAAATGCATAGAAGATACGTGTACTCAATGGATTCATCAGTTGCTCCTTTGATAGATCAGAATTGAATGGGAATGTCTTATGTCCTGTGCCAAGTACATTAGGCGACAAGCTTATTCCACAGTTCTCAGTCCGCAGCTACAGTTTCCCCATCCTTCCATCGGTGTTTTTCAGATCTTCCTGAAATGTTTAGTGCCAGGTTTTCTTTGGTCTTCCTCTTTTTCTCCAACCATCTGGTGGTATCTAATCAGTGGTGGGTTGCCCCCGGTTTGGACCGGTTCTATAGAACCGGTAGTAAAACCGGCAGGAGGCTCTGCCCACCGACCCTGATGTCACCAGGAAGCTTCTGGGCATGCGCAGAAGAGTGCGGGGCCCTGCTGAAAACCGTAAAGGTAAGTAGAACCCACCCCTGTATCTGATCGATTGTGGTCTTTGCTGGACATAGCTCACTCATGCAGAGCACGTGTCCAGAAGGCACATTCTTCGTTCCGCCACTATCTCAGAGTATCTTTGAGAATTAGTTTCTTTGGAGAATGGGAGTATATTCTACAATATTCTGGGAAAAAACACACCAGTGTTACTTGGCATATTAGATTATCTTGTTTTTTTCATGTTCTTCAAATCTTAGCAATGGGATGTAGGGTGCCGCTGCCTCTTCTGAATCTGGTATATTCACCTGGCATTCTTTTTCCATGCATTGGATGGGGCTATTTGGGTTGCACTTTTTTTCCCCTAGAGGTAATACATTCATTCTCTGGAGAAAAAAAAAAGAAACACAAAACTATTTTGCTGCTGTATAGCAGGCATCTGGGGTTCCCCCCCCCCCCATCTATAATTTGATAGCTGTATTATTTTATCAGAGCACTGCAGAATGGCAGCATGCAGGAGCATGGAGGGCTCCACCTGGAAATGAAATGTAAGAACCAGCCTTTTACCTACTTACAAAAGAAAACCCGGTAAGAGCTTTTTTCTTTTTTTTAAAAAAATCATCCCTGCCTTTTCCATTCTGCTCACAGAAACTGGAAATGAGAAATATCACTGATATATTTCCTGCAGCATTCCGTACGTGAAAAAAACCATTTGTAATTAGAACAAATTGGACTTAAAGACTGAGAAGAACTGCTATTATTTTATCTTTTTTCCACAGGTAAATCAACATCAGATCTGGTAAATGAAGCCATTCACCTGCACCTGTAGCATATTACTAAGCTGGTTTGTGAAATTGTTCCCACAGAACTTAAATATAGATAAAAGTAGATGTAGGTCAGGGGTGGGTTCCACTTAGCTTTACTACCAGTTTGCAGCAGGAACGCCTGCGTGCACTTCTGCGGATGTGCAGAAGCTTCTGCACATCCGCAGATCAACGATGATGACGTCATGGTGGATGGGCGGAGCCTCCCACCAGTTTTACTACCGGTTCAATAGAACTGGACAGAACTGGGAGATACCCACCACTGATGCAGGTGTATAGGGTTGATCCCAAATGTATGTGTGAATACATATATAAGCTTTTGCTGCCTGAGGCAATGGATAACATTTTTCAAGGCCATTTTGTCGTGTTTCCTCCTTCAATAATAAAAAAAAAAATCAACCATAATAAATAACCATTTGTACCTCTGTTCCAAATATTCAAGATTGGCTTTCAGAAGTGGATATCGGCTCCCACTGCTTAATGGAAGAGAACCTGCACTTTGACAGAGTCCGCAGATAGCATTCCTAATAGCCTGCTGGGATATTTATAAACCGCTGTCTATCAAATGTTTGATGGGCAAAGGTGCGCTTGGATGATTCAAGTGCAAAGGCATTAGTTCTCTCCCCCATGGGAGCGAAACTTTTTACTTAAACACATCTATCATCTGCTCCTGTGGGGTTTTTTTTTATTCTGAATATTGATTATTACTGTTGCTTCCTCCCCCTCAGGCCTTGATCTTCCCCCAGGCATCAGTCCCCCTCGAGAGCAGATCTGTGAAACCGATCTGCTGTTTAATGGGCACTTCAGGTGGTGTCTGGAATCCCCTTTCAGCCGAGGAATATGTTGCAATTAGAAGGCCTTGGTGTGTCTCTAATAGCTCTTTCCAGTATGTCCTGCTGGCTGGCTATACTCCAATAATTCAGCCTAAGAGTACCAGGGGAGATGCCTACAGCTATCAAAGAAAGAGAGAAAAAGAAAGAGGGAGAGAGAGAGAGAGAAAAGAAAGGAAAGGAAAGGAAAGGAAGGAAGGAAGGAAGAAAGAAAGAAAGAAAGAAAGAAAGAAAGAAAGAAAGAAAGAAAG
>WNWU01000030.1:12978049-13054056 GCA_012654045.1 Ptyas mucosa
AAGAAAGAAAGAAAGAAAGAAAGAAAGAAAGAAAGAAAGAAAGAAAGAAAGAAAGAAAAACAAGAAAAAAAAACAGTCCAACCCAAACAGTCCAACCCAAAACAGGTTTACATTTTAATGAACTTTTAAATGACACACAATTTTATGCCTTGTCCATCTCCAAATTTCTTAACAGTCTTTCCACCTCCTATTTCCCCTCATTCCTCCTGATTCCCTTTGCAATATGGCTTGAAATATGGCTGCAACAGACTAATGGGGTGATTTTCCCTGGCCTCTTTAATTGTGAGGAAGATTGTTAGGGAGGCAGTTTTGAAAAAGGGAGAAAAATGCATTCTTACAACATATTCTCAAGGGGTTATATTGCTTTTGTGACTGTGACTAGAAGAATCTTCCCTTGTTTTTTTTAGATGCTGGGTGAGTGACATGGCAGTCTGCACATGCTCAGTGATAGTTAATGGTCATTTTGGAAGCTTTTGTAAAACAACCCTGGAAATGCAAATTAATTAGACATCCTTTGAGCCCCTTTGAACCTTAAAGAGGTAGTTTTCATCCCCCCCCTTCCTCTTTGCCAGTTATAAATGCCAACAACATATGTCTTCTAACTCTTGCAAAAAGGGTGCAAATCATCAGGCCAAGAAGCCAGCTCTGAGCATTAGTAAGCTACGAGGCTGGCTTGCTGATCCTATAATATTTACAAATAGCTGTTTGCTTGTTGCAAGGCAAAAAATGCAGTTATGACTCCAGCTGGTACAGTCACCCCCAGTGTAATGTTATAGCGTAATTACCTGTCGCGGCTTATTAAAACAGCAATGTCCACTGGGCACTATTTACAAGCATGTCCTTGTCATAAATCTAGGCATATTGACTCTATGTACCCGGATGCTTTCCCATCCATATGGAAAATCCAGGCCCTCATCAAGCACACATTCCATCTTGCTAGTGCTGAGCTTCATCAATGAGCATGAATGAATACAAATGTGCTTTCTGCATTTTTTTCTTTTAAAAAAAAAACTATTGAATGATAACTGATTAGAATCCTCAGTACACAGCGTAAAGGGGGAAAACCCACCCTTGAAGGTAAGAGTGTGAAGTCCTGTGGGGTTTTTTTGGGGGGGTTTATGCTTCTGCATAAAATAATACTCTTCTTTCGATCTGCCTCATTTTGATGTGTATCTGTTTTTTCCCCTAGAGACTCAGTTGGCGTGCAAGTTATTTGAGTTTCTCATCATAGCCCCATGGGCCATTGATCTTGGCTGCCCAGGGAACAGAGCCTAAATATCTTCAAAGGGAAATATAAAATATCAGAGACTTGAAAGCCAGAAATGTTTGTTAAAGCGTTACAAATTAAAAGCAAAATAGTAAGTAAAGGTTGGAAAAAGTTATGTGGAATTCTAATATTGTTTCTCGGTCACTTTGCTCACTGTCATCTCCAGTGGTAAGCCAGAAGGGGGAAAAATGCTCAGTTCCTTAGCATCTTCGTGTAAAGGGGTGAGACTATTTCACCTCATGGGATAACCTTGCAGGAAAGAGTGGAGAAGCTCTCGGGTTCTCCACCTCTGTAGGGGTTTTCCTTTTCTTTTAAAAGGCTGTCAAAAGGAAAGACACAACTGGAACCCACATCTTTGCCTTCACGACAATTAGTGAAGAACTTTGGCTTTCAAACAATTTTCAGCTCCATTTGGTGCGACCTGATGGTGAACTGTTGCTAATGCAAACATCTGCGCAAGGGTCAACTGTGCACAACAATCAGAGCTATTTGCACAGTGGGCTGAAACTCAAGGCCTGCCATCACCCTGTCTACAAATCTCTCTTTTGATCATTGCAAGACAATGATTAGAGTGGTTAGAGCATTGATAACAAAAGGATTCAGTGATTAGAAAGTTAAGCTACCCCCAGGGAGCTACCCCCATATATCTCTCCACTCAGCCATGAATTTCCCTGGGTAGTCTTCTCTAGTCCCTATGTTTCAGCCTTAAGAATGGCAATAACATTTAGGCTTATATACTGCCTCATAACACTTTACAGCACTCTCTGGGAGGTTTACCATTTAGAAGCATTATTTGCATATTGCCCCCAACAATCTGGGTCCTCAATTTACCAACCTTGGAAGGATGAAAGGCTGAGTCAACCTTGAGCCCCATCCAAATGGAACTCCAGGCTTGGGCAGAGTTCGCCTGCAATACAGCACTTTAACCATTGCACCTAACTAGTTTTTCACAAAACTGATCAAAGGAGAACATAGGTAGGGAGGTTTCAGTCTCAAACTTTATGTGACATATTGGATCAGGCAACATTTCTTCTTCAAAGCTGGGTATGGTAGAACTAGGTTTACACACTGTGCTAAACCAAAATGTGGTTTGTTTGGTTTTGATTTACTGCAGTTTGAGAGCCCAGCCATTCTGGTTTATGATGCTATCGGTATGGTACCTTAGCATGATATGTGACACAGACCATATTTTTCGCAATAAATGCCACATACATCATATTGTGGAAAGTGAACAGCTTTAATTAAAAGGATAGCGGTATTTTTCCAGACAGCTTAACTTCTGTCAACTTAATTTGTCCTTTTTATGTATGTTGCTTTGCCATGTACTCGCAGAAAGTGTATTTATTATAGTCAGTGGGAGAGACAAAATACAGAAAATTCAGGCTCAGAGTTGCATTGACTAAACATGGTATTTTAAAATAGTTTTACCTAAGCAATATTTTTTACCATTGACTTATTATGCCTGCTTAATTTTGTTGCTGCTGTTTTTAGCAGATTAGCTATAACTGATTTTAATGCGAATTGATTATTGTTGGTTGAAAGTACTGCTTATATTCATTTTATGAATTTGATATATATAGAACAATAGAATAACAGAGTTGGAAGGGACCCTGGAGGTCTTCTAGTCCAACCCCCTGCTTAGGTAGGAAACCCTACACCACTTCAGACAAATGGTTATTCAATCTCTTCTTAAAAACTTCCAGTGTTGGAGCATTCACAACTTCTGGAGGCAAGTTGTTCCACTGATTAATTGTTCTGTCAGAAAATTTCTCCTTAGTTCTGTTTATTTATTTATTTATTTGGCTTATATGCCGCCCTATCTCACAATGGACTCAGGGCAGCTCACAATAATAAAAACAAGCCACAATATAAAATAAAGTCTAAAATTTAAAAGATTTAAAATTAACCCTTAAAACCCCATTATCAGTCCAGGTCAAGTTGCTTCTCTCCTTGATTATTTTCCACCCATTGCTTCTTGTCCTGCCCTCAGATGCTTTGGATTGGCTCCCTCTTCTTTGTGGCAGCCCCTGAGATATATGTTGACCTATGATGAATAATATGTCTTAAAATTTAAAAATAGATTATTCTGTTTGGCTATAAAGAGATGAAATGGGTGGGTCTGTTTTCCATCACTTGATGAAGCCTTGAGATCAAAAACGATTCTCTCACCTGCCCTGCCCTGCCCTTTGTGCTTTGCTGCTCTCCTTCCGGCTCCTAAAACTGCTCAGCATAGTTGATTTGATCATTCTAATGGTTGCTGGCTGATTAAATATGCCTGTGATCTTGCATGGAAATTCAAATAACATGGCCTGCCTCTATATACTATGACTTTTGCAGACTCCCCAGAGTGAATTCTATCTGCACCATATTCCTGACTCTCTAGCAAGTTTTTGTTTGATCATTAGAAAAGATAAAACAGTAGTGAAGGTGGGTGGGAGAATCAGAATGCAGCCTTATATTATATCAGGAGACAGAGAGAGGATAGCAAAAGAAATAACCAAATGAGCAGAATAATGCTGAACCAGTCACAATAATCAGTGGAAAATAAGCATAGAAGGATGTCTAGCTTTATTAGAAATTTATATACTTCACAGATCATAAGACATTATATATAGCCTTCCAGTTTGGCGTCGTGGCAAGACAGTCTGGGAATTAGCGGGCTCCGATGAGCTCCGCAAAAACCCCGGCTGACAAACCACTGCCGATAGGTCTGCAGACCAGAACCGTCCTGCAGGGACGGGGAAGAAAGAGAGGCACCTCGGACGACCAAGAGGAACAGGCAAGTTCCTTGAAGGTCAGAGGGAACTCTCTATGACTCGGCGGTGGGGGATGGCAGCCATGGCGGCTGCCACGAAGCTGGGACAACCGGACTCAGTATAGAGCTGGAGACAGAAGAGGAACGGAACAGAGTTTTTTGAAGCCAGGTGAGTGACAGCCAACCCAGGCGTGAAATAACAACAAGGGAAACATCTTTTAATTATAAGATCCCTAATGATAAATAGTGGCTAAGGAGCATGGGGGCAAATAAGATTTTGAAACGTAACTTTAAAGAGATGAATACCCGATAGAAAATAGATTTTTAAACAAACTATTTGGAAACCTTAAACAATTTGAGAATGGTCAAAGGATTGGAAAGAAATAAAGAGATCCTTTTTTTTCTTCTCTCTTTTTAAATTTCAAAAAACCCCCAAAGAGAATGGATAATAAGCTTTAAAAAAGAAACGATGTACAAATAAAAGGGAAAAAAGGGGGGAAAAAGAAGTGAGAAGAGTTATTTAAATTTGGACTGGACTTTAAATATGATTTGGTATTTTTAAACCTAAAAGAAAAAGAGAAGCTAAATAAGATTGTTATGTAATTGAAACAAAATGGATACTTTTTAAACAACCAGAAATTGTGGATTGCAGATAGACACCATCTGGAGTAAAAAGGAATATTGCAACTTGGTTTTTGTTTTGGAAAATTGTGGACTTTACAAATAACATCCATGAGAACTTGTGGGGGAGGATTTTCTTGTCTACAAGCGGTTTGACTTTTGGAGAAAAAAAAATAAAAAGAAGGGAACACAATGGAACTCTTATAATTGGAATAATATTAACTTAAAAAGAAAAAATGGCACAGGAATTAGAGAAGGAACAAATTGATCTAGACTTGGACAATGGAAATAAGAGAAATAATTATAATGTTGCACAGAGGACAAAAATTTGAGGATACAGAAGTTAAAATGGAGTATATACAAGTGGACAAGAAAATGAAGATGGAGGAATAAGACATAGAGGTGGAGAATAAAGAAGATAAAGACAATGTGATTAAACATGAATAAGTAACTGAACACGTGAATAGTAATAATAAAAAGGAGGTCTCTAGAGATTATATTGAGATTAACAATAACGCAATGATGATTACACTGGGATTAACAGTGAATGATAAAAGAATAAAAGGTTGGAAAATATTAAGGAAAATAAAAAAGTCCAGGACTTGGATTTATAAAACTATATAGAGATTAATAAATGTGAGAAGAAATATATTACAGATATTTAGAAATGAAATATGGATTGAAGTTAAAATATATGAGAAATAGATTATGTTAAAAGAAAATATATTAATGGATATGATGAAGCAATTTTTATTAAGATGTTGGATGATATTATTGGGGAAATTGATAGCTATAATAATTGGGATACTGTTTAAATATTTATAGTGATTACACTGGGATTAACAATGAAAAAAATAAAGATGATTACACTGGGATTAACAGTGGTATAAAGATGATTACACTGGGATTAACAGTGGAATGATAAAAGAAAAAGTTGAATTAGATTATGTAAAAAGAAAATATATCAATGGATATAATGTATCAATTTTTATTAAGATGTTGGATGGTACCATTTGAGAAAATTGATAGCTATAATAATTGGGATATTGTTTAAATATGTATAACAATTGTAATAATTTGAACATTTTTCACTTAACCAAAAAAGAAAAGAAAATTGAAATAATATATGATTATGATTTACAAACAAAAATTACTTAATTGGTGTTTATATGGTATGGTTAAATAGATAGAATTTAGGGAAATAATTGGGAAACTATTATAAATAGCATTATTTGAATTAAGAACTATGTTTAAATGTTAAATTGCTATATTTTTAAGATTAGTGATAAGATTTGAATTTGAAAAAGTAATAATAGAACAAAGATTTAATGAGCATCACATGAAGTAATAAATAAATGTAAGGAAGTTTTAGAAATGGAAATAGTTTTGGAATATAAACATGTTTGAACTGTATCGTTAATAGTGAGGATTTAGGGTAAGAATTGTGAAATGTATTATGAGGTATTAATTGAATTAAGATTTAAGGTGGGTTAATAGAAGGGTAATTATATTGATTAAGTAAATATGAGTAAACTTTTTCTAAGATGGTAGTTGAAATATGTGATTTAAGATTAAGAAATAAGTGTTATGGCAAAATAGAATATATAAAATTTTGTTAAAGATGACAAAAATTGAACAAATTGATGACCAGATCAAAGCTCTGTTCTGAAAAGATGTAATTTGTATGTTTGAAAAAAATAAAAATAAAAACTTTTTGCAAAAAAAAAGACATTATATACAGAGGGAATGGGAAGAAAATGAAGCAAATAAGATAGTTGCTGAAAAATAAAGTGGCAGTTTTACTGAGTATGGGGAGGGGGAAGCATACAGGTTATTAAGAAACATACTGTAACTGCTCCACAAAAGCTCTCACAGTTCAGCCTTGCAAAATTAATAAAAATAATGCGGAAACCTTGGTGCTTAAACCGTTACGGATTACTGAGCATTTCAGATTTCATAAGAAAAAGGAGGAGACATAGCATACACATTTGAACTTAAAAAAGATGTCTCAACATTGCAAATTTGCTAAAGGGTTAAATGATATAGTAAGAGACCAGACTTTTTGTGGAATTCTGAAATAAAACATTAAAAAAAAACACCAAAATACAATAGAACAGCTTTAACATTTAAGAGGTTATTTGAAAATATCTCAATAGAAACTGTTGCTAGAGTTGCAGTTAGGGGTAAAATGAAATATAAATAAATTTTCAGTACTATATAAACAGATAGTAACCGGACAAAGTGAACAGTGTTGTTGTTCTGCCCCAGCTCTGGATTCTCGAGGATATTGACACACACCAACAGTCCTTATCAAATTTATTAAGTACCAAGAATAAACCAAAGTCTGGCAAAGGTTGGCAACCAGCCCAGAAAACAAGATACGATAAGACTTTTCCAAAAATGCTCTGATGATAATTACCAGTTGTTTCCAGCAAGAAACCTACTAACTGCGTGTGACTTAAATAGACTAAGGGAGTGGCCAATTATCCTCAAGCCTTACTCTTGAGGAGACCTTCTCCTCCTGAGTAGCCACTCCTGCCTTTTGGCAGTCCTGTGTGCTTGAACGTTGAGGAGAGGCTCCTCCACTTTGCTCTCTCCACTTGAAGGAGCCTCTGGAGGTTCTGAAGGCCCTGGCTGAGTCTCTGCCTCTGGCACCACATCCTCTTCAGCCTCCTCGCTGTCCAATGCGAGTGCTGGCTGCGCCGGCTGCTGGCGCGACACCACACCAGCCTCCTTGTTGTCGGGATCAGCCACGATCTGCGCAGGCCGCTGGCGGGCCACAACAGTTGTCATTGTGGCAGAGATTTACACAAAGCAACTCCAGGCAGATTCAGAGAAGGAACTTGCACCGGGGCATATTCAGAAAGCCTGTTGTTCGTGAACAAGCAGACTATTTCCTAAAGATCATAACCAGGCCATTCTTTTCAAAGGAGAACAGCGGTGCATCCTATAGATCAGGGATCTCCAACTTTGGCAACTTTAAGATTTGTAGACTTCAACTCCCAGCAATGCTGGCTTGGGAATTCTGGAAGTTGAAGTCCACAAGTCTTAAAGTTGCCAAGGTTGGTGACCCCCTACTACATATGACGAATTTGGTAATGAGCATTAAATAAGCTGAGCTAACCTGGAAATCCAGCATAAAATGTGAAACGAGATTGGTCAAATGGCTCATACTAAAAGTAAGTAGAAAAACTGTGCCATTGCGATCGGATATTGCTTCTGCTGTATTTGTTATGGATCAGTGCAAACAGGAGGAGCAATTAGAGATGCTAAATTAAGCAATCAGAATTGTGGTTAAAGTTTTTACTGGGGGAAAAAAAATCATTTCTATTGGAGTGATACTGTAAAACACTACCGAGGTTAGTTGAATTTACATGTTGGGAAAACAAGGGATAGGCTGAGGACCTGCCAATGGACTGGAGGTCCATCAACCACATGCATGCTGTACCAATGGTCTACCACAGAGACCATTGAGACTGAGCTTAAAAATATTGAATGATGCTGCGCCTCTCTTCCAAGATGGCAAGCAAATAAAAAAAATAAAATGTTACGAGAGTTCATCATGCTCAGATTTAAGAAAGCAACATCTGGTTCCACATGCCATAGTCAAAAAACTGAACTGAAGTGGGTGGAAAGTGAGGGAATTCTCTCAAACGTTGCGTGGAACTACAGCTGTGATTCCAGTAACTAAAATACATCCAGAAGAGGCTTATTTACAGATGGAAATAGAAGCTGTCTCTCCCCATAGAGACCTAGAAAAGATTACATTTCAGACTTGGTTTTGGAGTAGCATGTACACCGTGCTTTGGCAGACAGCCATGGACTAAATGCTGCTGAGCTGTCCAGACTCCCCATGCTATTTAGATAACTTCATTATCACCCAAGAAAAGGATGAGATGCACCTGCAAAACCTAAGGGCAGCATTGCGGAGTTTGGCAGACTGTAGCTTTTGAGTACAACACACACACACACACACACACACACAAAATGTGAGTTTTTGAATGTAGCATTGTATATGAAAGTCACTGTGTTGTTACACAAAGCTTATGCAAGTGTGCATAGAAAAATTCAATCTGTCATGAATGCCCATGATTTTATACCGGAAGTTCCTCTTTCTCTAAATAATGGGTAACAGTCTTAATGTCTCTCTCAAAAATTTTAATAGATCTTACAGTGGCGCTTCAAAGTTCACGAACCTTTTTGAATTTTTAACATGCCTATCTAAATATTAACTAAAACATCTGTTTTCCACACGAGTCCTAAACTATGTAAAGAGAACCCAATTAAATAAACGAATCAAAAACATGATACTTGTTCATTTATTTATAGAGGGAAATGAACCAAAGCTGCCTGTTTTTGAATAGGTAGGAAAGACACAACGCTCAAGAGTATCCTGGACAAAAATATTTAACACTTAAAGCTAAGGAATATTATATTTTATTTTTTAAAAAATTTATTAGATTTGTATACCGCCCTACTCCCGAAGGACTCAGGGCGGTGAACAGTTAAACAATAAATACAGACTATAAATATTCAGAAACTGATTAAAAATACAATTGAATAGATTGATATAGAATGTATTCCTGGGACAGTGTTTCCAGAAAATGATTTTTATAGAGAAAAGAATACTAAAACATATGACAGTTTAATAATAGTTGTCTTTCATCAGCTTTCCAGAATAAAGACAACCTGAGATTTCCTTCACCTAATTGTCAGCAATTTATCTCTGTGTGTTCTTGATCCACTGGTTTTGTGCACACTTTTATAGAAATGCACCTTACTGGTGAAACCAGGAACCCTTCTAAGATCTGACAATCATCTCTTAACCCCCATTACAGCTAATCTTGACAGTTAAACTTGTCCAAGGGCCTAATCCCCATCCTGTTTGTCTTATACCAATTTTTATTGACACTGGCTGGACAAGTGGACTGTTCTTTGTGAGTCAAAGCTCTCAGTAGAAGGAAGGACAGACCAAAGGGAACCCTGCTGCCAAGGGCAATTCTGAGACAATAATGGGTCATTAGCCTGAACAGGTGCTTTGAGATATAGACTCGGCAACTACAATGATTTGTGCTGACATAACACAGCAGTTACAGGAGAACCTGCTGCCCTTCCATCTGTTGTATCCTGTCCTCTTTTGTCTTCTTGGGTAGCTACAGGACAGCTACCATTTTGCATGAGTATTTAATAGCATTGTGAGAACACCTTTGCATGAATAAATGCTGAATCTCTCTCTCTCTCTTTCTCAAACAGATACCCATTTCCTCTTTATATTGTAGGTATATGTCTTCTAGGGAGATGATCTGGGAATACAGTATTTTCTTTCCCATCTTTGCATCAATATTGTTGCATCAGTGTGCATCACCCGGTATTGCTATATATTCCTTTATATGTTTACAAGGAGGAAGAGAGAGAAAGAGAGAGAGATCCTTTTAGCTGACAAGGAGAAATAACGCTTTGACAAGGGAGCTGAATTGCAGCATGTGAAGCCCATCAGATCTTTGCAGTAGATGTTACTTGGCCAAAGCGGTTTCCCATCAAGAAGGCAGGGGACCAGGAGCCCTAGTGATGAACAGGATCCTGGAGGGAAGCACCCATCTGGAGGCCAGCAAAGCAAGAGGGTAGAATGCTGGCATTTTGCTTAATCTATCCAGAGAGGGAAGTGATGGCCCAGTTGCCCTGGCAACAAGCATATATACTCCTTGCTTCAGTAAATTTCACTGGTCTTCTAGGAGGACAAACAAGCCCAAAGAGCTTGTGGGGATGCATTGAAGTGCAGAGGGGCAGATACCAGAAATAATTTCCCCTAGAATTGTACATCTGATGCCAGCATCGAGAAAGGGCATACACAGGATTTTCCTCTAAGGGCATCCTAACATGCTCATCAGAAATCCTCTTGCTCCATTTCTTTAAGACAACATTTGGAGCCTGAATGCTTTCAGATTAGACTGTCCAAAATGGCTTTCTTCCTCTTTCCCTTTTGCTGCCTTGAAAATAGTGCAACCCTCAGTTCTCTAATCAGTGACTAAGGCAGAACTAAAGTCTTCAAGTTGCTTCCACTTCTGGGAATATCTTTGTATTTTGCTCAGATATTCCTCTCAGCAGGAATTAGAGATAGGGCGGCAATTTTCCTGGATTTCTTGTTTCTTCTGTGTCACTGTACTGAACATCTCCAATGATGTGAGGCCCTGTGAAGCAGGGATGCCATCCAATAGAAAGGACAATGAGAAAATGGCCTTCTCCTGTCACCCAGACCAAGAATTTATTTCTTCCACCTACAGAAGCCTCGGTGGATTCTGAATAGTTCAGTCAGTGGAAAATGAAGGAGTAGGTTTTTTTCTGAAGGCATACATACAGGCATGGTCTATTACAAATGTGGAGGATAACCATGGTTTGGTAATGACATAAATGAATAGGTTAATGCTTTTTGTATCTCTGTTTTAAAAATAAGAGTTCTGGTGTGGATGATCTCTTTTGGCAAGTGGATGGGAACAGAGAATATGTTGCCAGTATTTTCCATCACATTCTCTAAGGAAGAAACACATTTAGGCTGAAATTATGAACAAAACAAGCCCATTCATATTAGAACACAGCCAGAGCTAGATTGAGATCCTTGTGTCCTATCAATGATATTGATTTATTATTGAATGCATACTCTGCCTTTCAATTTATCTACATTGCTTCAAATATTCTGAGGAAAGAAGAGATGCTTATGTAGGTAACTTAAATTTAGATCATGGAATAATGATTTGAATTTGTTCTTCATTAGCCTGGATCCTAAGAAAAAGTTATTTCTAAGTTATTTAACTAGTTCATATAATGTTGTTTAAATGTGTCGAAGAGAATAGTTCAAGTTCCATAATGGCTGGGGAATCCAAGCTCAAGGAGAACTTTTTGAAAGAGAAGGAGCAGAACCTTTCTATGTTGGCTTTGCATACATTGGGACTGCAATAATTGGGGAATGCCCCAAATGTAAACCATTATCACCAAGTTAAGAAACAACCATAGCCAATTTGGTGTAGTGGTTAAGACACCAAGCTAGTAAACCAGGAGACGATAAATTCTAGTCCCAACTTAGACCTGAAAAATCAGTTAGGTGAGTTTGGGCCAGTTCCTCTCTTTCAGCCTAACTCACCTAACGGGGTTCTGGGGGAAATAGGAGGAGAAAGGAGTATTGATATGCTCACTGCTTTATGGAAAAAAAGGTGAAATAAAAATCTAAAAACAAAACAAAACACAGGCCTACGCTGAAATAGTGCAGTGGAGACCATATGCCACCAGTATGGATGCCACAGGCTTCCTAAGAAAATTTAACTCCATGAGCAATTTTTGTAATGATGCAGTTTTAGAGGTTGGATGTTGAGGCACTTTGTACCAACTTTTCCCACAAATATGAACTTCAGGCCATCAAGAATATCATCAATGATGTCAACAGAACTTGCCAGTCTCCTCTTTGAGTATAGGGACTGCTGAAAGCGGCCTCATTCTGAGTCAGATCATTGGTTCATTTAAGCTCAGGACAACTGACCTTGACGGGCAACAAACTTCCAATGCTTTTTGCAAAGATTTTTCCAAAGTCTTCTTCTAGATGCTAGCAACGGCACTTGGAATCTTTTGTATGCAAAACATGTGTCTTGCCACTAAGCTACAAGTGGGAACTTTATATAATAATGATAATTGGGCACTTGATTGGATTCTTTTTATAATGCTTTTAGACAGGTTAAAAAAATGAAATGAAACATGTTGAGACAAGAACTTTGTTCAGCCATATGGTCAAAACACCCATGGCCCATCCGATACATCATGCAATTTAGCAATGCTAGTAATTAGGCATCTAAATTTGGACAATACATTTGCACGTGCCAGTAATTAGTCTTTGTTATTGGTCACGCAGTTTGCTACACTTCTCACAGAACAACTTGATTTCCTGTCCAAACACTTCTGATATTTAAAAACGCAATTTCCTACTTGCACATTATCTACACACCATCAATTAGAGTGGGTGATAGAAATGAAGCCAAATTTTCCCGTTGTTCTTGTCCAGCCTATTGATTTAATCCCAGCCTTGTATGGGAGGGCTGCTATATAATGATTCATTAAGACGCAATGGGAATTTTCTTCTGAAATGCACAACCCACCCTGTGCGATATAAGTAGAGGGGAGATTTCAGAAAGAAAAGTTTCACTTTTTAGCATGTTCTATTTTCCTTGGTTCAGTGCTCTATATGATTAATATAAGGTTCCGACTGCCATTTTGTGGTGAAAAAGTTTCAAATCCCATGAATGCATTTTTCAGTCTAAAACAGGGCAACTGCCAATCCTGAAGTGAGCCTGGCTGAGGCCATCTTTGAGGCTTCATGGTTGCCACAAAGCAAAGGGGGAGAAAGGAAGGGGGGGAATTTTAGATAGCTTGGCTTGGCTATCAAAAGGTCATTCCAATAGGTGAGGAATTCTTTAAGGAATATACTTGCCTCGGAGTTCTGCTTTTGATGGGTACATTACTTGGAACATTGACAGCAACATTAGATGAAATGGCAGTAGAATTGCTTGACTGAAACCAATTGCTTGAAGGTAGTCCTTGACTTACGACCACAATTGAGCCCAAAATTTCTGTTATTAAATGAGACATTTGTTAAGTGAGTTTTGCCCCATTTTACAACCTTTCTTGCCACAGTTGTTAAGTGAATCACTGCAGCTGATAAGTTAGCATCCCTGTTGTTAAGTGAATCTGGCTTCCCCATTGAGTTTGCTTGTCAGAAGGTCGCAAAAGATGATCACATGACCTTGGGACACAGCATAAGTATGAACCAGTTGTCAAGCATCTGGATTTTGATCACATGATGGCGGGGATTCCACAAAGTTTGTAACTGAGAAAAATGGGTCCTAAGTTATTTTTTTCTGTGCTTTGAATGGTTACTAAATGAACTGTTATAAGCCAAGGATCACCTGTCTAGCCCTTGAGAGGCTGCCCTTATGAAGCATTCAGAAGTTTTCTTTCAGCAATCAGGTGAAATGACATTGCCAAACTATGGGCTGGAACTGAGGGAATTAAAAACAGGTATGTAACATCTGCTTTTTGGTTCTTTGCTTCTTTCAGGCTGAAGATGAGTGCCAAATTTTTAAAATCATCATCATCATCATCATCATCATCATCATCATCATCATCATCTCTTTTATTCCTTAAACATGAAACTCAGTCAACTGAACATTTAAAAATGTGTCACAAATATGATTACAGGTTGCTGCCAGCGTCCTAGGTATCAACAAGTATTATTATTACCTCTTTTATTCATTAAACATGAAACTCAGTCAACTGAACATTTAAAAATGTGTCACAAATACGATTACGGGTTGCTGCCAGCATCCTAGGTATCAACCAAGTATTATTATTATCTCTTTTATTCATTAAACATGAAACTCAGTCAACTGAACATTTAAAAATGTGTCCCAAATATGATTTACTGGTGCTGACGGTTGATACGGGTTGCTGCCAGCATCCTAGGTATCAACCAAGTATCTTCTTAAAATATATGATGTTCCAAGTAGTGCAGTTTTTTGCAGTTCTGCATTATTGTTGTTGTTGTTATTGTTGTTGTTGTTGTTGTTATTAATCTTTAAGACCTATGCTGTTGGTAAAGACCCCCTTCTTCAGCATGTCTTCTCCAGACGAATTAACAATAGTCAGAAGACCATTAAGAGCCAGGCTTTTATCACTGGTGTCTATCCCATGGGATGCTATCCATGGAAACTATTATATTTACCTGTATTCTTTATGCATAAGTGTAATTTTTATCATTTATTTGGAAAATGTACATGTCTGTTTATCTTAAACATATAACTCTTTGTGGTTCAGAACCTCTACAAAAAACACATTGCCACCCCCCCACTCCAAGCCTAAGCATCAATTTTAGAAAATTTTCAGTACAGCAGAAAAGAGCAGGATAAACTAGCTGCAAAATGGAAAGGGTACCTTATACAAAGAAGAAGCTCTACACAAACTTAGTTTTGCCTTATAGTTATGCAGCATGTTAACAGAAATGCTAACCTAGGTTTCCACTCCAAGCAACTCTTACTACAATAACATGTTAAATGCTTCGCAGAGAAATTAAGCCTTCGTTTACCAAGAATCTGCCGATTCAATGTATACTAGAAGTATTATTTTAGGAAATATTATTGATTTCATCATCTGTTATTCTGCTTTGGGTCTGAAGTTTGGGTTTGAAGTTCTCCCTATTGATAGTGCTGATAGGCTAATGTTGCTGGAAGGAATTTTCGTCTAAATCTTCCTGATTAGTATTTCTTGCTTTGTCTGTCACTCGTGGCTTGATATATTTTCTTTGGTATGCTGCACATTTGCTCTGGTGGCTCAGCAATATGATGCCTTTATGGGGTTCTGCACATAAGGTTAAGTTATAAAGCAGTTTCGTGGACTTGATTAACCTCTGTGCATCTTATTTCTCTTATGGTTGAACTGCAAAGTCCTTTTGCAGAACTGTTCTTATTTATTTGTGTGGGGGTTTTTTTGTTTGTTTGCAAGGATTTGCAAAGAAAGAACAGCTGTGAGGGTTTTTTAAAAAAAATCATTTGGTATCTTGTTTCTTGTATAAATCGGCTACTTCAGTTGTGTGGGAAGACTGATTTGGACTATTGACATGAGAGCCACTAGGGGACAGGCAGAAGAAAATCTGGACTGTTGAAAATAGAAGAGCAGTAGGGTGACACTTATCTAAGTATGTGCATTGTGGTGGGAGTGCCACAGATACTGAATTTTTTTTTCTATTCATGGAGTTGTAAAAAATAATTCCAAAGAAAGACATGCAATAAGTAGCAAATATTATCCCGTACCCAGTGGTGGGATTCAAGTAATTTAACAACCGGTTCGCTGCCCTAATGATTTCTTCCAACAACCAGTTTGCCAAACTGCTCAGAGAGTTAACAACTGGTTCTCCCGAAGTGATGCGAACTGGCTGAATCCCACAACTGCCTGTACCTCTTATATTAGATGCATTATTTTTTTTTACATCAAAGATCTTTACTCCATATTTTTTATGATGAAATCATAAAAATAATAAAACTATGCCATGTAAAAATACTGATTCTTAGTACAATTAAGCCTGTGATAGGCAGATGAGGCCAACAATTGTGCAAATGCAAAGATTATACAAAATCGTTAAGGAGCCTCGGTGGCGCAGTGGTTAGAGTGCAGTACTGCAGGCTACTTCTGCTGACTGCCTGCTGACTGCAATTTGGCCGGTCAAATCTCACCAGGCTCAAGGTTGACTCAGCCTTCCATCCTTCTGGGTAAAATGAGGACCCAGATTGTTGGGGGCAATATACTGACTCTGTAAAACTGCTTAGAGAGGGCTGTAAAGCACTGTAAAGTGGTATATAAGTCTAAGTCTATTGCTATTGCTATTGCTATTGCTATTGCTATTAATCAAAGAACCAGCTGTGGCCTTATTGCAATATTTCTCAATCTTGGCTACTTTAAGATATATAGACTTCAACTCCCAGAATTCCCTGTTGGCTGGGAATTCTGGGAGTTGAAGTGCACAAACTTAACGGTTGCCTTAAGAACAGGCTCCTGTTTCTCAATTCATCCGAAAAATAGACTAAAGATTTAAAATTCAAGCTGTATGTTTTGCACCTGTCTTGAAACTTACATACACCACATGGTAGAATGCGGCTACAGCCCAGGGTATGTTTTGGCAGCTTGGGAGGCAGTTCACAATTTTAAAAATAGACATAAAAAGGATAATGTTTCATTTGAGTCAAACTCATAACTTGTTCTATGGACCTGTCCCATTTAAGGAATAACAGGGTTCAATTTGCTTAATCTCTGAGTTCAGAAATGGTTGATGAGGTGGCTTTGCCTTCTTCATTGTACATAGAAAACGATAATCTGTATAAAATAAAGCATTAGGAGAAATGCACATTTAATTAACACACTGAAGAGAGAAGACTTAAGGATGGAAAAAATAAATGGGAAGAACTTAATGTGGAACAGATTAAGTGGATTTTAACCCCTTTGGGATTTTCCCATGTATTTTATCAGGAAACCTAGATAGGGCAGGCTCAAAAAGTGAGCCTCTCATAAGCACACCAATGAGCTACAAATCCATTGGCGATGTCTGTTTTGCTCTCCAAGTTCATGGAAACCTAAAACTAACCCTAAACTGTATTCCCCCCAATGGTACTCTCCCATGTTTTTCTCCCAGGAAATGTATATAGGGCAGGCCTCAAAAGTTAGCATCCTCTTAAGTATACCGATGCACTATGAATCCATTGGCGATGTCCATTATGCTTTGTGACTTGATGGCTCCGTGGCAAGGCCGGAGTTGGGGAATGGTGCATTCCCTGACTCCAGGGAATGGGGCGGGTGGGTGGAGCCTCCAGCTGCCATTGCTACTGGTTCTCTGAACTACCGGCCATCATTGCTACCAGATCAACTGATCTGGTCCAATCCAGTAGCATTTCACCCCTGGTTTGCCCCCCTCAATGGGACTTTCCCCTGTATTTTACCAGGAAATGTAGATAGGGTGGGATCATAAAGTCAGCACCTTCATAAGCATATTGATGTGCTATGAATCTGTTGGCAGCATCTATTTTACTATCTAAGTTCATGAAGAACTAACCCTAACCCTAACCGGGTTTGCCCCCAAATGGGAATCTCCCATGAATTTTACCAGGAAAAGTAGATGCCCCCCCCCCCCGAAAAGTCAGTGTCCTCCTTAGCATAACAGATGTGCTACAAATCCACAACATTCATTCATTTTGGTCACCAAATTCATGGAAATCTAACCCTAACTCTAAGTTGGTTTGCCACATCCCCATGGGATTTCCCCCTATATTTTACCAAGAAGCATAGAAAGTACAGGGTTGAAAAGTCAGCACTCTCCTTAGCATACAGATGTGCTATAAATCCAGTAAAAACATCCATTTTTCTCTCTGAGTCCATGGAGATCTAACCCTAACCCTAATCAGATTTTTCTCCTAATTGGGTAGGGCGGACTCAAAAAGTCAGCACACACCTAAGCAAATCGATGTGCTATGAATTAATTGGTGAACTACATTTAGAGTTCATGGAGATCTAAACCTAACCCTAAGTTTGTTTGCCCCATAATTGGACTTTCCTTTGTATTTTCCCAGGAAATGTAGAAGGCTGGGCAAAAGTAAGCAACCTCCTAACCATACCAATGTGCTACATATCCATTAGTGATATTCAGATTGGTCTCTGAGTTAATGGAGAGCCAACCCTAACCGTAAGTAGGTTTGTCTCCCCAATGGGATTCTCCCATATAATTTACCAGGAAACATAGATAGTGCTGGCTTGAAAAGTCACCCCTCTCCTTAGCATACTGATATATGCCACATCCATTTGTGACATCTATTTCCTCTCTGAGTTTCTTAAACCTAACCCTAATGGTAGGAGGATGGGCTCGGAAAGTCAATGCCTTTCTTAGCATACTGATGTGCTACAAATCCATTGGAGACATTCATTTTGATCTCTGAGTTCATGAAGAGGTCAGCTAATCCTAACCCTAAATAGATTTGCCCTACAATGGAATTTCCCGTGTAAAATCAGCAGGTAAGAGAAAGCAGAGGTTCTTACCATACTGCCCCCATCTTGGGGAGGACAATCTCCAATTGGATTTTCCTATATATTTTATCATGAGAGCTAGATTGGTGAGGCTCAAAAAGTCAGTGCCTTCCTAAGTATACTGATTTGCTACAAATCGGTTGATGATGTCCATTTTGCTCTCAATAGCCCTAACTCAATTATGGGAGGTTATTAACTATGCAATCCTTTAACTCAGAGACTGTATCACAAGCAGGGACGTAACATAATCAAGTTAAGGGAGAATGTAGAAAATTGTGCTTCCTGGTTACTAGTAACCATCCCTAGATTAATCTCTGTTTATCTTCAGTAGAGGTGTCTGCATAGAGAGTCAGAAAATCTAAGCCGGCAGCTATGACTGCACTATTGAAGCCAAATCCTTGTTTATCAGCATCACATGTGCAAATAACACAAAAATGGGTGGCACTTAGAGCATAAGGTTGCAACTGCCATATTATTATTATTATTATTATTATTATTATTATTATTATTATATCTTTAGTGAGATTCACAGCCTTTGAGGCTGGTTAATAGCTCAGCAGCTCGAGTCCTACCAAGGACCTAGGAACTGTTAAAGTATCGTCAGAGGATGTAAACTGTTCCAAGTAAGGTGATTTTTTGTAGAGTCAAAATGTTCAAGTCCGGTAAATTTAGAATTTCTAAATAGCGGGGTAGCCCTTTGGGTATTGCCCCAAGGGCTCCAATTACAATTGGGACAACACATTATTTTTTTTTCCACAGTCGCTCAACTTAAATTTGCAAGTCCCGGTACTTTGTGATTTTTTCTTGCTGCTTATCTTCAATCCGTGTATCACCAGGTATTGCAATGTCAATGAACCATACTTTTTTCTTTTCAACTATTGTTATGTCAGGTGTATTCTGGACTAAGTGCCTGTCAGTCTGAATCCTGAAGTCCCACAAGATCTTGAGTTTCTCATTCTCTAAAACATCATCATCATCATCATCATCATCATCATCATTATTATTTCCACACACTTACCTCCCCCTTGGATATCCAATAGACTTGAATTATAGTATTTTTTCTCTAGCCCTTGATTGCCACTCCTGACAGATTATCTTTCACCTATCTTAGGAATAAAGAGGTCAGATCTTGCTCACCAAATGTTGGCTTTCAAAGTCATATTGGGATTTGAAAACACTTTGCCAATGACAGCTGAAGCCAGTCTGAGAAGCAGATGATTAGCCCCGGGGGATATCAGATTTATGTAGCAAAGAAAAGGGCAGAAAACAGAAGACAACAGGGAACATCCAGGTGAAGAAGCTGTTGTCAGGAATCAAAGCAAGTTTCTTCCTTCTTTCCCTCTACTGTGTACCAGCTTGGAACAAAGAATGCCAGCAGGCAGCAAGCAGATCCAGGAAATCTCTTCCCCCCAAACCATGGCATTTCGTTTAAAAAGAGAAATTTGAGACAGGAAGGTTTTTGTTCATTTCAATAAGTATTCTACTGAAAATCAAGCTGCCAGGAGAACGTGTGGAGATGGGGCCATACGTCTCTCTTTTGTGAGGGAAAGAGGGGAATGTTTTAATATGACGATAAGCCATTAGATGCCATGGCAGAATTATACTGTGGTATTGTGCAGTCACAAAGAATGAGGAAATTATTGGGAATGAAGGAAATGGCTCCACATCTTCTTCCTATAACAATAAAGGAAAAGTTAGTCATGATGGAGTTCAAGGCAAGGAAGAAAAATAATTGGCCAGGTTAATGTTTTTAATGTTCCAATAGCGCCTGTGGGAAAATTGATGGGCAATTTAACAAGCGCTCCCTGAAACAACAGAGAGGGGGGGAGAGGGAGGGAGGGAGGGAGAGAGGGGGGAGGGAGAGAGAGAGGGGAGAGAGGGAGATATGTTTTTAGATGCCATAATAATTGGGTACACAGTATTTGCTACAGTGGCAAATATCTGTAGCTCAGGTATAGGATGAGGGTAAAGGTTCATTCTCCGAGCTTGTGAGTTGGTTTCCAAGCATTTCATTACCAGGCTAGGTAACATCACGTTTAGAGGGTGTCCGTGTTCTGTTTATAAGGGCTTAGGTGTGGGTGTGTCAAGTGAAGGTCTTTGAGAATTGTGATGGAATTGCTTGTGAAGTGAGGCATTCCATAAGCAATTCCATCAACAGACACATTGACCTACAACCAGCCTACAAACCCCTCAGAATCCAAATCAACCATACAGCCAACCAGAGACAGCAACGACCTTCAGCCAACTTATGCAACCCCCTCCCCCACTCATACACACCAGCAACTCACCTCCCAACGACCCTGACCTGAGGTAATCTCCTTATCACAATACCCATCACAAGACTCATCACAAGATCTGTCATGAGACTCTCATTTCACACACACACACCTAAGTCCTTATAAACAGGACACTGACACCCCCTAAAACTCCACTGAAGATGTTACCTAGCCTGGGAACGAAATGTTTGGAAACCAACTCACAAGCTCGGAGAGCTACCCTCACACCAGGGGTGGGTTCTACTTAACTTTACTACCGGTTTGCAATGGGGACGCGTGCGCACTCTCTTCTGCGCATGCACAGAAGCGTTTTCATGACATCAGGGTCAGTAGGCGGGGCCTCCTGCCGGTTTTACTACCGGTTCTATAGAACCAGTGCGAACCGGGGGCAACCCACCACTGCCTCACACAGTATTGTTCAAGTAACGATTAACGGTGCATGAAAATCCAACTTGGTGAGAAATGTCAGCATATCTTAAAACAATATTAAAAGAGTAAGCATGTACTCTGCATAGGTTCTAAGCATCATCATCACCATTATCATATAAAATGTTAACTTTTGCTAGAATGATAAATCAGATGAGCTCACAGTAGGATATTATTTAATCCTTTTGTGTTTCCTCCTCTTTCCAAGACTTTGGAAAAAGTGTCTGCTATCACAAGCAAACAAATCAACCTTCTTTAAAGCTTGGGCAACAGATGCCAGTTGCTTCTTCTTCTGCAGTCTTCTCTTCTCTACTCAGTCCTGAAGGGCTTGTCTCTGTGCTAGCTCTGCAAGAAGCTGAGTGGGTGAAAAGGGCATCCGGTGAGAAAGAACTGCAGTGCGAAGTACAGATTTTTTATGAAGAGTTTTCAGCTTGCTTCAGTATTTATTTATTAATTATGTAAATGCATCTGCCCTGCTTCCCAAGCAAGGAAGCGGTTCCCAAAGGGACTTGCAATAAAAAAGACAAAACACCTACAACATTACAAAGCACGCTAATAATACCAGAAAGAAATAATGCAATAAAGCAAGGGTAGAAAATTGGTTAGCCTCACAAAACGGGGTCACCAAAGCCATCTCAGAGAAGGACCTAAGCGTCTTTCTAAATACAGGGACTGAGCAAACGGATTAAATAGGGCTGAGTGCCAATGAAAATTCTCTGATCGGTGTGGATGGTGCAAAAAGTTGCTTCTTTCTGATACCTCTTAAGACAATGGATGGAGCATCTGGGAGAAGATACTTCTTCCGCTGTACCACTTTAGGGATGGGACTTCAGTAGACTTCAGGAACATTTTGTTTACCATTTTGCAGGATAGATTTCAAGGACAATAGCTAAAGTACTTCAGAAAGTTAGGCATATCTTACTCTAGGGATAGGCAACCTGATTATTCCCAGATACTTTGTACAAAAATTCTCATATTAACCAGTGGCCATCCTGGCTCCTGCTGATAAGAGTTAAAGCCCAAACATATTGCTAAGCTTGGCAGGCTTAACCTTGAGATGGATTGTGGCCAAGTAAAGGACTTTTTTTCCTTTAAAAAAAAACCCATATTGAAATGCACTAAGCAGCTAGTGAACTAGAAAATACTAAAGAAAATAACTGACATCAGTATGAAGGTTTTTAACACAATGAAACTGGTGCAGCCTATAACTTTTCAGGAATGTTCCAAAAGTCCTCTACAGGCCTCTGGGCTTCTTCCTGCCCTTGACATTGTTTTTCTTCCACCTCTATTTCTAATGGGCTATAATTCTCCATTTTCTCTTTCCTCGCTGTTAGCGTAAGCAGGAGGGACCATTTGAAAGGCATGGAGAAAGAAGGAGCCGTTGGGATTCCTTTCTCCAAGTCAAACCAAGCTGGCCATCCTTCCATACACACAAAAAGACCTTTTCTCTCCATTTAGCTGCCAGTAAGTAAGATGCAAAAGATGGCTTCCAGGTCTGACATCTTTCTCATGAGAAGACTACTGTTTTCCTGGCCTGAGAGTGAGGGAAAAGATGGGTGAGGAATTTACCAGATGGAGGAACATGAGAAGCAGAAGATGCGGAATGGAGTAAATGATTGTGAAGGGGAGGTACAATGATATATGGATAAATCTGAACTATGAGAGAAAGGATAACAGATTAACAGAGTTGGAAGGGACCTTGTAGATCATCTGCCCTTAAGAAGTGTGAGAATGCATACCCTGATCATTTTTAATTTTAGCCCCATTCAACAAGAGGTTCCTAGATATTTGCCCAGTGCAGTGTCATCCTGGGACAACAATAGTATCAATGAGCTGTATCTCTTGTTGGATGCAAAGAAAAGAAAAGAAAAGAAAAGAAAAGAAAAGAAAAGAAAAGAAAAGAAAAGAAAAGAAAAGAAAAGAAAAGAAAAGAAAAGAAAAACAGCCATTTGAGAGAATCAAGAATGATAGGGAACAAAAAGGACACTGGGGTGCAGCTATTAAGATGGTGCCTCCTGTTGATGGAGACTGAAGAGGTCCACTTGGGAAGCCCTGAAAGCAGTCAAAATTGAGAAAATTGACTTTTCAGAATAGGGACCAAGATGGTCATTTGGATTTAGTTCCAATTTTTCTAGTACAGTTCATGCTATTTCCTCATGTGTTTGAGAATTTCTGGATGCTTTATATTGACATGTGACATGTTGTATCAAGGTATCTCCTAATAGGAACATGTTTAATGCTCACTTATGCCTGAAACACATTTATTGAAAGCTTGTGGAGATCATCAGTCATCCAGGTCATGGTTGTCCCAAAGGTGCTTTTTCAAGACATTTCCTTCTTATACAAGAATCTTCTCCAGTCAGAACTGAAGAAGTTTCTTAGATGAGAAGTGAAAGTTTTTGAGGAAAAACAAAGAAAGTCCAGTTGCCTTTTGAAATTGCTTTTACTGAAAGCAATTTCACCCTGAAGTAATAGATTATGGGCACTATTTTCATATTATATGACTTTTATGCTGCACACATTTCCCTATTGTATGTTCTGCACTTTCTTAATTGGAGAACAGTGTGGAATTCCCCTGCAACAGTTTGACATTCAGACATGGAAGGTGATTTCATTTTGATGGACAGCTGTACTTACTAGTTTAGTAATTCTTTTCAAGGGCTTAAAAACTGAGCCTGTGAAAGGTAGATGAACAAGTGGTAATCATGAATGACATTTAGGAGGCTGATACTGCAGCTTAGATATACCACATAAATGGTAAACAGGACCCTCAAATGAGTGTTTTCTCATCCTATTCATCCTCATGTTAAGCAGGTAATGAAGTATGATTGGCATTGTAAACAGTCCTGGGTCAAATCTTTATGCTTGATGGAATTTGTAACAAACAAACATCTGGGAAATCTGGGAAGACATCAGATTTTGTATAATACATCTAGTTGACTTTCAAAAATCTGATTTTAATGTTAGAACAATGTACTGTATTTAAATATTCAATAGCTTTTTATATATATACAATCCACAATCAAAATGGCAACAACATTAAATGCAACTGCTGCCTAATTTGTCTTTTATCTGAAGAGTTTATAGTCTACAAATGGCTTTCTGACTTAATAAAAGTTTGTCAGGAAGGTGCACTCAGCAGAGTTCATTTCAAATCAAATCAAATCAAATCAAATCAAATCAAATCGCTTATTTATAATCTGAATGAACATTCTAGTATGTATCACTTTACCTTTTTTGTGTGCTGTTTTCTTTGGAGAATGTTGAGTCTATTCTACTGATCAGACCAAGCCATGATAATCAGGAGTATCTTTTCCTGAAACTGGATTTCAGTTTTAAAAAGTCTACAAGAGCTAACATCTATGTGTTGGCAAGGCTTGTAACACTTAGGTCAATCAGAGTCATCAGTTAATAATGCCCAGTCATTGGGTAAGGTAGTAAAAACCATATCCTAATATATTACAAAGGGTTCCCTTACCTCTTTTGTTCTGAAATTTGTATAATTTAGTGTCTTCAGCAATTCAGATGATGTCATTGCTTAGCCCCAGTTCCAGATCCTGTAACACTAGCAACAGCACTTAGACTTATATACCATTCCACAGTGCTTTACAGAACTCTTTGAGCAGTTTACTGAGTCAGCATATTGCCCCCAATAATCTGGGTCCTCATTTTTCTGATTTCGGATGGAAGGCTGAGTTAACCTTGAGCCAGTCAGGATCAAACACCTGACAGGGAGCAGACTGAGCTTGCAATACTGTATTCTAACCACTATGCAACCATAGCTCCTTTAAAGAGAGATTTAATTTAAAAAATGGTTTGAGAGTCTGGTTAAACAATCTCTATTGGATCACTCCTATCCACTTGTTTGGAAGGCTATTAATAAGACAAAACTTATTAATAAAAAAAACCATGTTGATTAAGTTGTTATTTAATACTTATTCATTTTACTTTGTTCCTCCCAAAAATCCATATGGTAGCTAAGAGTCAACACCAACATCACAGCATAAAGTCATTTTTTTCTCTCTTTAGTATAACTTTTAATACAATTCTGTCATTGCCTTCTGAAATAGTGGTTCCCAGAGATCCGTACGACTCCCACCATGATAAGTTCCCCAAGTCTCTAAAATCCTGGTTATTCTCTGAGGCTTTGGAGTAGAATAGCCATACGTTCCTGTCGGGTTTATACATGAACTGTTTTTCTATTTTATTGTTTCCTCCTTTTTCAAGTGTAAGCCATCTGGAGCTGTCTGCAGGGCAGCCTCTAAATTGCATGATGAAATAAAAATAAACTTTCCAATCATTCACTTCGAAGTATGTTGTGCTGAATGGGTGCTCTACAGAGTCTTTTTTAAACATTTCTGTTTTACTGGCTGCTTCACATTAGAGGCTGCTCAAGGGTATCACACACATACACACACACAAACAGACAGACACAGACAGACAGACAGACAGGTAGTAAGACCAAAAGTTTCACAATAGAGAGCTCTCTGAACTCCTTGACAGATAATGTTATCCAGGTGATAACTTTTCATTTTGTCAGTAAGATCTAGAAGTTTAATATTTTTTGTATCACTCAGGTGTATTTCCTGAAAGAATCAGTGCAGACCAGAGATGGGTTTCAGCAGGTTCTGACCAGTTCTGGAGAACTAGTAGCGGAAATTTAGAGTAGTTCGGAGAACCGGTAGTAAAAATTCTGACTGGCCCCGCCCCCATCTATTCTCTGCCTCTCAAGTCCCAGCTGATCAGGAGGAAATGGGGATTCTGCAGTATCCTTCCCCTGAAGTAGGGTGGGAATGGAGATTTTACAGTATCCTTCCCCTGCCATGCCCACCAAGCCACGCCCACCAAGCCACGCCCACCAAGCCATGCCACGCCCACCAAGCCACGCCCACAGAACCGGTAGTAAAAAAATTTTGAAACCCACCACTAGTGCAAACCTTACATCTTGTGAAGACAGGCAAAAACAGGCAATGAATCTGCCTTGCAATCTCTTTATTTGACTTGATCTACTTATTATTCAACAGTACAATCAAATCCATAGCTGCAGTGGTGGTATTAAGCTGGTTTGGACCGGTTCAGGCGAACCGGAACTTGTGACTGCAAATGGGCCTACCCACCTGCCCCGGCACTATGTTGTCCTATTTAGCCACGTTTTTGAGGCTGGGCACATGCGCGGAAGGCTGGGTGTATACGCAGAAGACCGGGCGCATGCGTGGAAGGCTGGACGCATGCACTGAAGGCGTGCGCACAAAGCAAGCATGCGCACGCAGGGCAAACCGGTGATAAAAATATGTGAAACCCACCTCTGCATAGCTGGTTTTCTGATTCATATGCATATGCGCATATTGTAAGCAATACACTACTGAAATTGGCTGGAATTTCTTTTTTGGCATCTCTTGTTTATTGCATTTATTTTGTGCAAGTCTGCATTGCTTCTTCTCATTCAGCTGATTTTCTGAAATGAGACTTTCAGTATTTCTTTCCATAGCTTTATTTATTCTACTCATGGACATGGAACTGGTAATAATATTCCTGTCCTTCAGTATACATTCTTGCTGAGATTCTATGATCATGGCCATGCATAACTCACAAGTATTTTGGAGATAACTTACCCTTCTAAATTTTTAATATTATACAGCACTTGCTACATTTTGAAATCAAATGTGACTGAGCTGGATATAACTGGGCATTTTTCAATTGAATGAAATGACTTTTGATAGACCCAAAACATAATTTTCAGCAGGTTAAATGGTATTCACATTCTGCACTAAACATATAAGAGGGAATTCAAGATTGATTCCTCTTAGGTTGATTCAGTCATCCATTCTTCTAGTACATTATTATTATTTATCTCTTTTATTCATTAAACATGAAACTCAGTCAACTGATCATTTAAAAATGTGTCACAAATACCATTGACTGGTGCTAATGGTTGATACGGGTTACTGCCAGCATCCTAGGTATCAACCAAATACCTCCTCAAAATATATGATGTTCCGAGTAGCGCAGTTTTTTGCAGTTCCACTGGTGTTATTGCAGGAAGCTGAAATTTCTTGATGTGTTTTGTAAAATTCTTGGACATGGTACCAAGTGCCCCGATGACAATGGGCATCACTGTTACATGTTTCATCCATAGCTGTGTAGTTTTGATAGTCAGGTCGCGTTATTGTGTGATTTTTTCCAGTTCTTTTTCTTCGACTCTGGCATCTCCTGGTACAGTAATGTCAATAAACTGTATGCTTCGGCCCTCGACAACTGTGATATCTGGCGTGTTGTGTTCCAAATGACCATCTGTCTGTATTCGAAAGTCCCACAAGATCTTCACTGTCTCATTTTCTGTAACTTTTCCCAACTTTTTTTGTGCTCCCATGACTTTTTGGATACAGGTATGTCATATTTTTTACATAGTGACCAGTGGATTAATTTAGCAACTTGATTATTATTATTGTTGTTGTTGTTGTTGTTGTTAAATTTATTTGTTGCTAATGTTGTGGTTCAAGGTGATTCTGAGCAGCTTACAATAAAATAAAATATACAAATATCCAACAATTATAAATATAAAAAAATTAAAATACCAAAAATTAAAATAAACTAAAAATATAAAGACTTTGGAGGGGAGAGGTGGGAGTGCCTTCTTTGTCAGTGCAGCCAACAACTTCTCCTTTGACCATGCTGCTGCATTCTGGGCCATTATAGCTTCCACATACTCTTCCACATACCCATGTAGAGCGTGTTGCAATAGTCCAAGCAGAAGATGACAAGCTTGGGAGCGATGGAGTGCCCAGACTGAAGAAAGGAAGAGCCAAGGATAAATAGAATGGAAGCAAAAAGTCACCATGGGAAGATGGTGAAAAAGGTGGCATTGTTTATTATTGCATAAAAGGGTTGGCAGATCAAGAATATCCGGAGAGTTGAGGACAGTGGGCCAGATTCAGGGGTGGATTGCTGGGGGTTCACAGGGGTAGGGGAGAACCTCTAGCTAAGATTCTGTGCAGTTTGGAGAACCCACAAATCCCACTCCTGGCTGGCCCCGCCCACCCTGCCCCTCCCCTCCCAGGAGTCCCTACATGACCTGCTTTGGATGCAGGTAAGTGCAGGGTGCACGTGGAGGCTCAGGGAGGGAGAAAAATGGGCTTACCGGAAGTTCAGGAAGGCTGGAAATGGGCCTGTTTCTGGCCTCCAGAGGGCCTCCGGAGCCTGGGGAGGGCAAAAGGCCACCCCCCTGCCATGCTGCAGGAGACCAACTAGGCCACCCCACCATGGTTACGCCCACCCAGCAAGCGGGCAGAGAACCCCTTGCTAAAATTTTTGAAGCCCAATCCTGGCTGCATTGGTGACATTCTAAATCTTGACAGGTTTCTGTCTGCTCTAAGAACAATCAGGAAAGGGACTTTTCCAGTTAGCTCCAACTACTATTATAGTATTACAACTGGGGAAAGAGTGGGGCAGTAGAAGAAGGGAAAGAAGAAAAGTAAACCTAAATTGCTGATTAAATTTACTTAAGTGTCTGCTTCTTTTATGGCCAATTTTTATTTATTTATTTATTTACATAAAATCACATAATTCCTCTGCCAGTTTCCAGAAAACAATTAGACTTGGGAAAGTGAGCATTTCAATCGGACTCATGGAAGAAAGAAACCAAAAACTGAGCTCAATGCAAAAACAGGATGGGGGTTGAATAAAACTCTTGCATGAGTAGACGTTGCTCAACCAATTAGTGCTGCCTGAAATAATCCTATCACGATTCCTAATTTGTTTAGAGCTGCAAATTAGGATGGAAGTTCTCTGTTATTATGAGATGCCAGAGGGGCCATGTGGGTTGGGACTTGCAGAATAATAGAGCTGGAAGATATCTTAGAAGTCATCAAATTCAACACCCTGCTTGGTACAAGATTTGCCACAGCATTTCTGACATGATCATTTACCTTCCGAAGGCCTTTGATAACATAACACTTCATGAGACCACATCTTCCAGGGGTTGATGGCTCTGTCAGAATATTCTCCCTAATGAATCTACTTCCCTATTATTTCAACTGATTGGATCTGGTTGTGTCTCTTCTTTCAGACATTTGAGAACTGCTATCATTATCTTTCCTCGGTCTTTTCTTCTGCAGACGAAACATACTTCCAGTTCTTTTATTTCTTCCTCATTGGACTTGGTTTCTAGTCTCCACAGTATGGGGCTCACAGTATGAATGACCTGGGGCCAAGCTGTGGCATGGATTGTAAAACTACAAGCAGCAGCTTGTTGCCAGCTGAAAACCCAACGTGATACATTTCTTGACTCACCTGACAATTGAGAAACTTGTTCCTTATATCTGTTGGTCACCTGCCTTAAAGGAGATGTACAAATTGTGGAGATAGTGAGTTCCAATGCATGTGGATTGTATCAGTTTAGTAAAAGCTACTGTTGAATAAAATTAGGCCAGATGTACGATACTTCATGGGTAATTTGCCATCATTTTGTCCAAAGGCAATCAAATTATTTAAATGCATGAATTCATTTGAAGACTGGGGAAAACTCAAGTGAACATAACTAATTCCTCTTGTTTCTTACAAATAAAGGCCTAAGGATTTGGAAGTAGACAGTACAATTTGCATAATTAGAGAGAGTTGTCAATCACTCTTCAAATAAACCTTTATAATGACTAATACTGTGTAACAAGTAAGGTCAAGCTCACAAATGCCAAGTGAAGCATTAGCAAAGAATAATGGCCTGTTATTTTATTTTAACTCTATGCCACTGACTTTGTGCCACTGACTGATGGTAAACAATTTCTGAAACCATGGGTTAATGTGTAGGAAAACCCTTGCAGCTGAAATGGTCTTAAATAAATATAATACTCAAAGAAGTGTCTGCTGAGCAAACATGAATGCTTCAAACTCTGGTGAGAGCAATCAGGGTATAATGAAACCTGGTCCTTTGAAATTGATTAGTTGTAATAAGAAAACAAACAAAGAGAGAAAACACAAGAGAAGCATAATTTAAAACTTCCAAAATTGCAAAATAATGATGCATATAATTATGAAATATTTTCAGGCATGGACTTCATTTTAAATTAACTATAATTTGCAAAACAAGATGGATGATTTTGAAAACTTTCTTCAAAGCCTGACCATGCATTTTCCATATATATATCCCAAAGGGAGTGTGTTGAAAATTAAAATGTTTATTTTACTGAAATGTACTATGTTATTCCTAACATTGCTTTCCTAATCCATAATTCCTGCAATAGTTTGGTGTAGCATATCAGCGGTATCTGTATTAGAGAAGAAATCTTACTCAAAGAGAAGGATAAAGCTCCACCTAATTGTCTTAGGATAATTAAGCTGGCTAACAACCCTAAAACCATGGCTAGTGATTGCTGAGAAATGGCATTCAAAACTGGAAAACCCAGTGAAAAATTATCATCACAATATTAAACTCTCTTGCAACAAAGGTGGCGCCATGATTGAGGTCAACTTTATTGCCAGTACTCTGTACAAAAATTGTTATAGTTTAGGATGAATAGCTATATTCATAATTTTGTTGTGTGCTTTGAAAGCACATTGGTTGCAGATTCAGAATTTGTAACTTTTCACTGAGATATGCCATTAATTCCATTATGTCTGTTAGCGCATCCCCTGTGGGACAGCAGAAACAAAATCTGGAGGCCCTAGAAAAAGCACAGAGCAGAGCAACAAAGATGATAAAGGGTCTGGAGGCTAAATAATTGTAATAAATAAATGTAAATAAATAAATCATACGATGAATGAGTAACAGAACTAGGTATGTTAGCCTAAGGACTAGAAAGCTTGGGGGGGCATGATTGCTATCTTCCACTACTTGAAGGGCTGTCACAAGGTAGACAGCATCGATTTATTCTCCAGAGCACCTGAGGGCAGGACAAGACACAGTGGATGGAGGTTTGTCGGGGATGTGTGTGTCAAACTGGAAACTAAAGTGGAATTTCCTGACAGTGAGAACTATTAATCAATGAAACAGCTGGCCTCCTGGAGTTGCAAGTGCTCCATCACTAGATATTTTATTTTTTTTATAAAAGTTTTTTATTTTATAGACAAACAAACATACAACACATAATCAGTTTATCAACTGAGTATATCTTTTCTGTCTTCTTCCTATTCCTCCACTATTTATCATATCTTAATGTTATCATTTCATTTATTATAACATTTCTCCCACATTTCTTGCTTTTCTATTAATACATTTATCTATCTTCTTTCTCTTCTTTCTTCTTCACTCATTTCATTACCACATTACCCTATATATATATATATATCTTCTCTAACCAATGATAAAATTGTCCCCAAACCTTAAAATATTCTGATTCCTCTTTTTCTTTAATTGTCAAAGTCAATCTATTCATTTCTGCACAATCCAATATTTTCCTAATTACTTCTTCCTCTGTAGGGATTTTCTCTGCTTTCCATCTTTGCACAAATACTATCCTCACTGCAGTTATACCATGTATAATTAAATATGCATTTTTAAACTAAATTTCTCTGGTAAGATACCCAATAGGAACAGTTCAGGTTTTAAATCTACAGTATATGTTGTTGTCATCACTAAAGATTTTCAAGAGAAGATTGGACAACCATTTGTCCAGAGTGGTATAACGACTCTTGTCTTGGGACACAAAGACTTCCAAGATCCTTTCCAGCTCTATGATTCTATGAAATTTCAAACTACCAAGAGATCTTTGCCTAGGGCACATTTTTTGCATGGGAAGTTTGTGTATATATGTGTAAGTAAATGAATGAGACAATGGAGCTCTTTCTTATTTGCTTCTTAATTTATTTAAGAGAATCAGTTGAGATGGGGAATCACTAAGAGTGTTCAAATGAAACTTAAATTGATTGCATACAGCTACTATTCATTTGTAATACATTTGATTTAATTTTGATCCCAGCTGCTTGTTAATTTTTGTGTGAGGAAATTGTGTTCTCTTAGGTGGAACAGACTAGTGTATGCTTTGGCTCCACAAAAGTGATGCCTCACTGAGTTAAAGTTTCTTATTTTTTTTGGCTTAAAAAAGATGCCAAATTTCATCCACCAATGAACAATATATTTTGAGTGTCACGATTCCAATTAATTTCATTCTATGTCTTTTGTAACTTATTCCTAATTATTGAGGTTCTACTAAAAAAACAGAATGGATCCCACAAACCTGAAGTCTGCTGAGGATGAACAGCCCACTGGCATTTCTATCTTGAAGGTCAGTATCTTACAAATACAATAGAGCTTTCACAGAGAAATAAGGAGCTTCTTGATGTTCATTAGCTCATATCTTGCTAATACAATTATTTTTTTCAGAAAAGATATAGCTGTTTTATTTTCTGTTCTGAAATTATGAAAGTGCCATCCAGTTAATAAATGTGGGAGCCTAGAAAGCCTTGATAGATTATGCCACAACAATAACAAATTAATAAAGTATCAACTGTATAATGCTAATAACTGCTAATAACTGTATAATAATAAGGATAGAAAAGAACAGGAATAAGTCCTTTGGAGGGAAACGAATCAAACAAGACTAAGGAAAAAAGAACTTGATTCTAATTAGAAATGTTAACACCTCTACCCAAGGAGATGTGTGAAAAGGAGAGGCCTGCCAGAAAACCAAGCTATAACTCAAAGCTGATGGCAGATAAATATGGCAGCAAGGAGACCAGATCAAAGACCATAAAAGTCACTGCACTCACAAAAGTAATTGGGAGTAGAAATGATGGATAAAACTATACATTATATATATATATATATATATATATATATATATATATATATATATATTTTCACCATAGATATACTCCGTGTATCCAAATCTTTGCTCCATCAGAATGTTATGGGGGAGCAATTCTTCCAGAGACAGATTACTCAGGATTCTTAGTCGTACTCAGTTGAAAAAACAAAATGTGAAATGTGCATACCCCAATATTCCATTTCTAAGAAAAACAGATTCATATTCCAGGTACCCCAGAATTTTTGACACAAAAATATGTGTAGAAAGAAAAAATTGAGAGAGAAGATGTAATTTTTAAACTGCATAATATCAGAGAGGAAGAGTTTAAGACATCTGCTATCCCTGCCCTAAATGTGCTTATTCCTTTCTTCCAATGCTGTGTATTCCATGAATCTTTCCTTGGATCATAAAATTTGCTCAGCTGATACGCGTCAACATGGGTCTCTAATTAGAGAATTGCTTCATCTGTATATCATAATTTATTATTACGCCACTGATGTTAATGTCTTTCTGACATTCTTCTAAAGTATGTATTAAATTAAAAGGATGATAATACAACCCTTTGTCACATTCCATGTAGTATTTGCAATTATTTTGTCATTTTTTCCTTCCATTGCAGTAGCTACACTTTGTTTTCAAAATAAATTCATAATAATACATAGACTGTCAAACAGCCCTATAATTTTTACTACGTCTAGCAACTTGCCATACTATATTCAATCAAATGCTTTTTTAAAAAAATAGAACAGGCATTAATATCCACATTAACTTCTCTACATTATTCTTTTAAGTGTCTATACTAAACACAGCATCTCTGATACCTAATCCCTTTAAGAATCCGAACAGGATCCCACTCGAAATGCTTCACATTTCCCACAAAACTTGTATTGTACCATTTTGTGAAATACTTTCAAAACATCAAGCTTATCATATGGCATTCATTGCATTTCTCCCCATTGTTTATTTTAGGTGGAGTAATAGATGTAGTTATTAATCATATTATTCATTCATTTGGAATAATCTATATATCAGAGATTATATTCAACAATGTTGTAAACAGGTTTATGCCAATTTTGTCCATTAGTTGTAATATTTCTGCAGAAATGTCATCAGATTCCACCATCTTGCCTTTTTAAAAATGGTTTAATTGCTTCTGTTCTATCTCTCTATAGTTTGCCTAATTATGTTATGATGTTCTGTTGTCTGGAAAAAAATGGTGCTTACTCAGAATAGAACATTTTTTCATATGGTCACTGGAAAAATCTACGATTAAGTAACAAAATTTACAGAACTCCATGGAAGTGGAGTTCCAAGTCCGAAAGGAGAAGGGTGGTATAAAAGTTTGAATAAATAAATAAATAAATAAATGCATAAAAATTATCAATAAAATTAGGAAAAAAAGACAGCGAGACAATAATATTCAAGTAGGAGAATACTAAAAGATTAAGATCCTTAAGCGCAATGATTACAGTATAAAACTACTTTACAAAAGTGTAAAAAAACGTATTTCATTATAAAATAGAATAGTATAAAATGAGTTAACATTTATATTGGGTTGCAATATTACAATCTTTGTTTCTAAGCAGGCTGAATAATAATTATCTTGTTTTGCTTCCTGTTTCCAAAGGAGTCAAACTCTGAAACAGAATTTGACAACTTTAAAGTGACACAGTCATGATGATCTGTAAGTCATGAGATCTAGAATGTATTTGGTCTGCCAGGAAACTTCCATGGAAGTGGAGTTTAATGCAGGAGTCAAAGTTCATCATATAGCAACACACAGCACACAGTTTCAGCTATTCTTGAATGATTGGGACAAATCTCTCTATAAAGTAGATTTGATGATACATTCTTTCTAGTAAGGCTGTGGGTAATATGTTAAAGTGTGCTAAGATAAGGTCCTATAGTATTTTGCAATAGCAAGATTATGCAGATATTTAATTCGAAGAAAATATTTAATTGGGTTTTTCCTTTTTCTCTCTCTTTACAAATGGATTTCCATCATTCACTGTTTGAAAACTACTTTGGGTTTGATAAAACTCAAAAAAATAAATAATAAATGTAGGGCTGTTACACAGACAGACTGATATTTTATATTTTTGCCTTCAAGGTCTTCTCCCATGTTGGGTAGAAGCTGTCTAACAGTATTAGTGGAGTTAAGTAATCAAGAATGTCAGTTGAAGGCAGTGAGTGATCTTAATTATCCAAAATTATGCTTTTGTGTATAAGTCAGACTTATCTGCCATTGAAGGATGACACTGAGACTCCTTTGCACTGAGAATCCCAGGGGTAAATCTCAAGAACTTTGAATAAACTACCTCTAGAAGAAAGTAGTTCTTGGAAATGTAGGCCAGCACCAAGACTGATCCCGGACCTTCGTACCTTTCGCAAAGCCTTGAAGACTTACTTATTCCAGCAAGCCGGCCTAGCTTAAATGGTTTTAAATTGGGATTTTGAATTTTATAGACTTGGGGTTTTAAATTGGGAGGCCGATCGATTTAATATCTTTTAATTTATCTTAATTTCTGTATTGTATGTATTTTAATTCTGGCTGTTCACCGCCCTGAGTCCCTTCTGGGAGAAGGGCGGGATACAAATTAAATTATTATTATTATTATTATTATTATTATTATTATTATTATTAAAAAACTAATTGTAGAGAAAACATACAAAAATCTCATTTTGTAAAAGAATGCAAAACTCACAGCCACAGACCTCTGACAAGACGCCATAACATGTGTAATACTCAAGATCTTGAAGCTTGGAGATCACCCAGATATCTCAACATTTAATTTGTTCTATTTTATATCCACTGATTGGCCAGCCATATTTCATTAGATGCTTAGAAGATGTTTTGATTTCAGATAAGTTGGGTTGAACTTTTCCTCAGAATAGGGGAAAGCAGAAGTCCAGAGGGCTTTTAGTCCTAAAAACTGAGAACAAGAGTGGCTGCATCATCTGCATATATTTTCAGGGCAAAATCCTGTCATTAACAGGATTAGGTAGAGGTGGAACAAAAATATTCTCCCACATATACTTTCCCATGTATATATCTTTCCTTCAATGTCCATTATTTTCCTTCCTTACGAATCAGTATATTGGCAGGTTGAATTCTGTGTACACTTATAATTTCATTTATTTTTATGCTTATTTACAAATATGGTATTTAGCTTATAATACTGCAGTTTCCTATGTTTATTACTAATTTTCATTTGCAGAGCGAATTGTTCTCTGATCCCCTGAGACTTTTTTATATTTATTCTTATTTTATGTTTTTCATTTATGATGTTCTTCCGTTAGTTCTAAAATTTTACCATCCATTCCTTCTTATCAATGACAATTGGAATTTTTCATTAGTTACTTGTATCAGTCATACCAATTGTGTCCTATTTTCATAAATATCATTCCTGTTGTTAACATTTTCCTCCATGTGTATCAAGATAATGTCTGTATCTTGCTTTGCTTCTATGATGTGATAACCTTTGGATGATGTAGTTCCTATCATTTCTTGTATTTCCCTTTTCCTTTTGATGGTTTTCAGCCTTATCCTCATTTTGTCACTCCTCAATTATGATTAAAATCTATATCAGCTCATAGGTATGTTTTTATGTACAAGACACTGTTTCTAAATCTCTTGTTAACAAGAAGTCCAATTGATTTCTCACTATATGTTCTTTCATAGTTAGGTGATAACTAAGAATATAATCTCCTAGATAGTAATTTATAGAAAGTAAGTTAAGTGAAACAAAGAGAGCTTATTTTGCTAGGTCATTAATAAAAGAAAGAAGTAGTAACGGGATGGGAAATGGGTATGAACTCCTTATGAACTCCTAAATGGCTTTGGTCATTCCCTTACACGACAATTTCCTTGTTTGATCGATTAACCTGATATTTCTCAACTTAAGATGTGTGGACTTCAGCTCCCAGAATTTCCCAGCCAGCCATGTTGGGAACTGAAATCCACACATCTTAAAATTGCCAATTGGATGAACCAGTTTAGTCCATCATTGGAATGAGGATGTGTCTACCTAGAGTTCATCAGAGCATTTGACAAAACAGGAAAACAACAATTAGAGGCCTGACACTAGATGGATAACGAGCTGGTTGACAACTGATTTACTATACACCAATGACTAGGTGTCTAACTGAAGACAACTCTTGAAATGTCTACTGCAGGGCATTTTTTCTCTGGTATTTATAAATGACAAAGTTGAAAATAAAAATTATCAAATTTGCAGATTACAGAAAGATAGCAAAAACATTTGAAGACAATTTCAAGGTTCAGAAGGATTTTGGATAAGCTGGAACAGTGACCAGAAACTGGGAAGATGAATTCAACAGGGAAAAATACAAAGTAAGGAAAGTTGGGGGGGGGAAGGGAGGGGTTGGGATGGACAGCAGTATATGAATGTAAAAAGGAATTGGGAATCTTGGTAAATCATAAGATGAACATGAGTCAATATTTGATGCAGCTACAGAAAATGGAAATACAGACACAGGATAAGTACCAAGATTTTCAAGATCAGCCATTGTTCCTATCAATTCTGCATCTGTCAAATTGAACTTGGAATTTTGTACTGGATTCTGCACATCCCATTTGAAAAGTTATGTCCAGAAGTGAGCAAAGGTCATGAAGACCCTGGAAAAATATTGTTGGAAGATGATCATCATCATGTGTGTCAAGGGACAAATATGAAATTGTATCATGCAAATGTTAAACTTTGTATTCTTTTGTCAGATATCAGGACTAAAAATATAATCGTAGCATTTATGACATGCATTTAGGTACATGTTCTAATTTATTGTTGTATCATTGTAATTTGCTTGCTGGGTGCAGAGTAGGTTTAGTTTGGAGAGAAGATTGCAGGGATAATTGTGTTCAAGTATTGTGGACACAATCTTCAATAACAGTAGCAGTAACAGAGTTGGAAGGGACCTTGGAGGTCATCTAGTCCAACCCCCTGCTCACCGGGGTGGATTCTAAAATATTTTACTACCGGGCGCAGGGGATAGGGGGTGATGCGGGGGGTGATGGGGTGGTGGTGGCAGAACCGGTTCGGTGATGTCATATCATCACTGCTACCAGCTCGGGAGAACCAGGCCGAACCGGGAGGAATCCACCACTACTGCTCACGCAGGAGACCTATACTAGGGATTCAAACTGCCGAATGGCTGACCTTCCTGTTCGACAAGCTCAGCAACTTAAAGGCTGTCATGTAGAAGATGGGGAAGTTTTGTTCAGAGTTGTTGCAGAAGATAGAACAAGAAACAATTGTTTAAACGGCAAGGAAGTAGATTTTGATAGGACAACATGGAACATTCTTAATGGTAAGAGTTGTTCACCATCTCTTTGAGAAGCTGTAGTGGTGGGTTTCAGCATTGGGTGGAGTGGGGTAAGTTGAACTACATGATCTCCAAGGTACCTTGCCTCCCATTCTATGACAAATGAAGTTGATGGTTGTTGTCTGGTCCCTCTATTGTCAGTTAGCTGAATCATTAAACTGGGAATATAGTTAAGAAAGTAAATATAAAAAGGCTTTGCTACATTTTAATTTAGAATGAAAAGGTTTGTACACAGTATATAATATCCCTAAGGTCTTGATTTTGGAAAAAAATACAGTGAAGAATAAGGCTGAGAAGAGTTGTACGTGTTTCTATAAACTTGGTGGTTAGTTCTAATTAAACAGATTCTGTTACATGTCCCAAGTCTTCTAACCATCAGTGGAACATACTGGTGTAGCATCTTAGTTAACGTATTGTGGGATAGAATGTGGTCCATAGAGTGTGTGTGTGTGTATGTGTATGTGTATCATTTATTGTCACTGTTTTAATTGTTAGCTGCTCAGATTTGTGGAAGTGAGTTGAGTAGCCATTCAAAAACTTTAATTGACTGATTAAATAAATAAACAGTGATTCTGGCATCTTTTTGTATTTGTGGACCACCACTTCTTCTACTACTGTATGTGGGTCAATCCATCATCACCAGAGATACTTCCGTAATAGTTACTGTCTCCCATTTTTTAATCCCCAGGTCTTGGAAAAGCACTTCAATTTCTTACAGCCCCATTCCCCCACCCCACCCCCACACTGCTCTCGGCAGCCTCGGGAGGCTCTGAACTGACAGGTGAGCCGCTTGTGGCGGTGCGAACCAGCCCTTGTCTCAGGCACTTTGGACAAAGGGGGGGGGGTGTTGTTGGCCCTCCTGAGCCTCCCTCTGAACTGCAGCCCCCGCTCTTCCAATCCCAAAGCCCCCGAGTCCCTGCATTGATTGGCTGGGTGCGAATTGTCCTGGGAGGGCAAAAGCCTGACGTGAACTGTACTTCGACGAATGGGCCCTGGCTAAGGGGCTGGGACGGAGGGGCTGTGGCTGATGTGCCGGAGCAAAAGACTGGAGGCGGGTCAGCCGAGGAGAAAAGTTTGTGGCTAATAACGCAGAGGCGAAAACCTTAAGGAGAAACAGGCAAGGTGAAGAAACCGAGCCGAAAAGTCCTAGACCCTCAATTTCTCTGCCTCTGAAGTTTTGTTCTGGGATGGACACTTGGGTCATGCCTGCAATCTGCAATCCTATTTCAATTTCCAACTGCTATTCCCAATAGCACTGTTCTGATATTTCAGGTGTTGCCACAAAGAAGAGGGAGTCAACCTATTCTCCAAAGCACCTGAGAGCAGGACAAGAAGCAATGGATGGAAACTAATCAAGGAGAGAAGCAATCTAGAACTAAGAAGAAATTTCCTGATAGTTGGAACAATTAGCCAGTGGAACAACTTGCCTCCAGAAGGTGTGAATTCTCAAACACTGGAAGTTTTTAAGAAGAGATTGAATAACCATCTGTCTGAAGTGGTTTCCTGCCTAAGCAGGGGGTTGGTCTAGAAGATCTCCAAGGTCCCTTCCAATTCCATTACTGTTAACTGTTAACCTCGAAGGTTCCTCCCAACTCTGCTATTCTATTCTATTATTCTGAGTTTCCACTGAGTTTCCAGTGTTTAATACAGAAGAATGTCCAATATTTTTGTTAACAATTAGCTGAATTATATTTGGGTTTTATGTTGAGGCTAAAGTAAATTTCACATTTGATGTTGTCTCTGCCATAAACATAAAACAATTGTTGGCATCTTTTAAGAGTGCTGCGCCAATAAAAAGGGTAATGTTTGGCAATTAGTATTCTTGGGGCTGTTTTGCTTTTCTATCTAGGCATTCTTTAATAGAGACTTTATGGGATGGTTTTGGTCCATTTCCTAAGAAATTATGATCTTGGGACTCTTGTTGTTTTAATAGCAGAAAGATTCCTGCTTTTTATATTTTCCCTCTTCTCTCTTACATTTAGTGAAAAACGTTACCTAGTGATTCAGATAGTGACTAATACCTATGCCAATATAAGTAGCTACTGTATTTTTCAGACTATAAAACGCACCAGAGTATAAGACACACTAAGATTTCAAAGAGGAAAACAAGAAAAAAAAAGTTTTTGCCCTCCCCAGTCCCCAGGAGCACTCTGCAGGCCTCCCAAACCCTCTGCGCACCCCGTTTTTGCAAAAAATGGGCCTGTTTTTGGTGAAAATGGGACACATGGGGCGGTATTTTGGGAGGCCAAAAATGGCTGTATTCAATGTATAAGACGCACCAACATTTCCATTCTCTTTTAGGAGGGAAAAAATGCATCTTATACTCCAAAAAGTACAGTATATTATTGCTACCAACTTTGGAGGTATCATGGAAAGCAGACTTAACCAATAACTAATATATGAAAGCTTAGGTGGCTGCAACAAATTTCCTTCCCAAATGATTTGAGAAAGGACAGGCTACCATGCTTTCTCCTTACTCTCAATGGCAGTGAACTGGGAGTGTGGTGGCTCATGTGATTTAGATGCTGTCTTGACAAGCAGAAGGCTTGTGTTTGAGGGCTGAGGGCTGCCATGGGGTGGGATGAGCTCCCATCTTTTGCTGCATTCCTGAAGGGAATAAGAAAGGACCCCCCCACTGGGTGTCCCCTGGGCAATGATGATGTCACTGGCTAATCTTTTCCACCTGGAAGCAACTCGGTGCCTCAGACACAAGTGCGATGTGATGGCAGTGAAGGAAAGTATAAACTGCTGGAACTACATCTGTTACTTCAGCAGAATAACAGAGTTGGAAGGGACCTTGGAGGTCTTCTAGTCCAACCCCCCGCTTAAGCAGAAAACCCTACACCACTTCAGACAAATGGTTAGCCAATATCTTCTTATGTAGTCAGCAACTACATAATTGTTGGTTTTTATAGTTCATAGCTGTTTTCTAGAAATTATTTTTTAAAAACAGTGCAAAAGGATTATCACACCATTGTGATTTTGTAGCACCAGAAATTCATAATCTTCATATCATAATCATAAGTTTATTTGTCAAGCATATATAAGATAACAGGTAAAAGTATAAACATAATTTGAATACATGAAAAGAGTAAGTAAAAAGGAATATTAGGACAGGGACGGTAGGCACGCTGGTGCACTTATGCACACCCCTTACAGACCTCTTAGGAATGGGGTGAGATCAACAATAGACAATTTAAGGTTAAAGTTTTGGGGGTTTGGGGAAGAAACTACAGAGTCAGGTAGTGCATTCCAGGCATTGACCACTCTGTTACTGAAGTCATATTTTCTGCAATCGAGTTTGGAGCAGTTTACCTTGAGTTTGTATCTATTATTTGCTCATCTATTGTTGTGGTTGAAGCTGAAGTAGTCATTGACAGGAAGGACATTGTGGCAGATAATTTTATGTACTATGCTTAGGTCAGACTGAAGTCAGTGTAGTTTTAAGTTGTCTAAGCCCAAAATTTGGAGTCTGGTGGCATAAGGTATTTTATTGCGGTTAGAGGAACGGAGGACTCTTCTTGTAAAACATCTCTGGACTCTCTCGATCATATTTATGTCCGATATGCATTGCGGGTTCCAAACAGATGAGCTGTATTCAAGAATTGGTCTAGCAAATGTTTTGTGTGCTCTAGTTAGCAGTACAACATTACCAGAGAAGAAGCTATGCAAGATTAGGTTAACAACTCTTAATGCCTTTTTGGCAATGTTGTTACAGTGGGCTCGGGCACTTAGATATTTAGAAATGAGTACTCCAAGGTCCTTGACAGAGTGAGGCTCATCTACAAGGTCATGTCCATCTAATTATAACAATTAACAGAATCATCATCATAATCAACAGCATTTTCAAGAAGTTACAACATACAGCAGCCTAGCCCTATGTTTTTGATTTGTTTAACAGTTGCACCCTTCACATTTTGTTAACATTTTTGTTCTTACTGTAAAATAGGGTCTTCTTCCAATAAGTTGTTAATCTAAAGTTGCTACCTGATTTAATTTTATTGCTCATATTTTTTGACACATTTATCTATTTTTTGCAGAGCAGTAATTTTTTTTGGGGGGGCGGAACTGCAATACCCAGGAATTCTAGGTTAAGCTGCTCAGTTTCTACTTAGATACAGGAATAAATCTATCTTCTACTTTAATTAGGAGTTTGGATGGAACCTATGGAATCCCTTCAGAGTTCACATCTGTTCGGAGCACAGACACTGACTTCCTGAAATATCCAAATTCCCTGTTCCTTGAAGCTGTGATATGGACTGTTTCAAAGCGATTGTCAAATGAGTTGATTTAGTCTGAAATTACAAAATAAGAATTTATGTGGGTGATCTGCTGTTCATCTGACTTGGCGTAAACACCAGTGGCAAGGATGTCATCTAGCTATCCCACCACCTGGAGTGCTGAGTGGGAGGGTTCCCTCTCCTGTTGTGGCAAGTCATCTCTCAATGAATCATTCACATCAGCCTCTTGGATTTAGCTACAATCTCATTGTGAATGTAACAAACTTGTTTGTTAAAAGAAATATGATTTCTTTACATGGCAAAACAAAGCACACAGCAGCTGCTGCAGTAAATAATCCTTTATCAGGCCAATTAAAATTGCCACATATGCTAATAAGTATTCATTTTGTCATTTATAGAACAGAAAAAAGCCTGGCAATCTTGGTGAAATAATTTGAGGTGATTCCCCCCCGCTTTTAAGTATTGAATTTTATTGGAGACCTTCTCAAGCACAGCAATCAATCAAATCTTATTCAGCTATTATTCCAGGTGAAAGCTTATTGTGATATTTCCATGCTGCGCATGATTGACTTTGACACTAAAAGCAAGTAAGCAATACGTTTCTTACTTGGTAACTTTTATTCCTTCCATCAAATACAAATAATAGATCTAAATCTGATGAGAATTTGTTTGTTATTTCATTTTATTAAGGACCCCCCCTCTAAAAGCCTTGGATAGTACAGTGGTCTAAAGCCCTGTTATTAACATCAGCTGCCTGTAATTATTGCAGGTTCGAATCTCACCAAGGCTCAAGGTTGACTCAGCCTTCCATCCTTTCTAAGGTAAGTAAATTGAGGACCCAGTTTGTGGGGGCAATAAGCTGCCTTTGTATAAATATACAAAAGTATGAAGGCTATTGCTTAGCGCATTGTAAGCCGCCCTGAGTCTCCGGGGAAGGGCGGCATATAAATCAAATTTTAAAAAAAATTATTGCATTCCCACTAATTGTAGAATAAAATCCCTCTTTGGTTACATCCCTCCAACACCTTATAATTGTAAGATTGTTATGGGATCAAATGCCACTAATGTAAGATCATAAGATATAACTTCTGTATTGGAACAAATGAAAATCTCCCAGAGCACCTGAAGGCAGGATGAGAAGCAATGGATGGAAGCTCATCAACAGGAGATTCAACTTGGAACTAAGAAGAATGTTATGATTGTAAGAATAATTAATCAATGGGACAGCTCGTCTCCCAGAGTTGTAGGTGTATAAGGACTCCTGTCTTAGACAGGTAGCTGAACTGGAAAAGGTCCCTTCCCATAGAGCAGTGCTTCTCAAATAGTGGGGCGCGCCCCCCAGGGGGGGTGCGAGGCTCCATAAAAGGGGGCGCGTTTGACCTCGGCAAACACTGTCATAACAAGCTAAGCCCCGTGTTTATGTCTCTGTATTTAATCAAAGAACAACGGGAGCATCTGATTGGCTGTCCAAAACCCTTGTGACACGAGCCTGTCGGAGCCATCTTTAGTGTGGGACGTCCGTCCACACTTACTTTGTTGCCCGATGGATGTGCGCCCAATTGATGCTCAAATGACTGACAATGACCTTCTCCTGTGAAACATAACGCTGCCCCAATTAATCAAACTTGCTAAAGAAATCGGGCTACCGCTGCTGACATTTGCATCGATAGTGAGCATTAAGCCAGTACATGTGACTGCGCATGCTCCTCCCTTTCAAGGAGAACAGATCTTTTTCTAATAAAGATACTATTTTTTTAATAATGATACTATTTACAGTCGCGCGGGGGGCGCGGAAAATGTTTTCTTCTTCCTAGGGGGGCATGACAGAAAATAATTGAGAAGCACTGCCATAAAGTCATATGATTCTATGAAACAGCAAAATAAATAGTCTGCTTTATACAGAGCCTATGACTATCTGTCCCTCCCTTCTCATATGTTTATAGACAACTCCAGTCAATTGGCTCTAAGCAGTGTACAGCTCTTTAATATGTGGGGCTAAATAGCAATAGCACTTAGACTTATATACCAATTTACAATGCTTAACAGCCCCTCTATAAGCAGTTTACAGAGTCAGCATATTGCCTCCAACAATCTGGGTCCTCATTTTTACCGACCTCGGAAGGATGGAAGGCTGAGTCAACCTTGAGCCGGTGAGATTTGTACTGCCAAACTGCTACCAATTGGCAGTCAGCAGAAATAGCCTCCAGCAGCACTGCATTTTAACCACTGCACACCAGGGCTCATATAACCAACATATACAAGATAAATTAAGAACAAAATCTTGTATTATGATCACATTGTTGGAAGTAAAATCTGGTCCAGTTCTTATTTCAAGCTGGGAGAAAGACGCAGGAGAAATGGATTGAAGGCAGGCTGCAGTTGGAAAGGAGATTTCCATTTATTTGGTAGCCAAAAACAACAGTGACAGCGGTATATTTCTGGGGTGGCTGACAAATTGAGGTTGAAGGTAGAGGGGCTTTTATACAATTTTTGGGGCTTTGCAATTGAGATGCCTATTCCTGTGCAAGACTATGTCCATTAATATTTTAATGGCTGTTGTCAAATACCTAAAGGGTCATGTGGGAGTCATAATTGGCTCTACAGGCAAAAGGGGAAATGCAAATCCTAAGTGTTTTGTCTGTCTGAGCCATGGGTCAGCAACCCACAGCTCTGGAGCCACATGTGGCTCTTTCATCCCTCTGCTGTGGCTCCCTGTTGTTGGTTGGCTCCACAATTGATAGGGCTTTTGGTAAAGACAGGTAGAGGAAAAGGACGCTGCGCTAGGAGGAGACTCTATGGTGGGAGAACTGGACTTCCAGTCTGCCCCAGAATTGAACGGGGGCTTCCGGTTAGGACCTTTGTGGCTCTTTGAGTGTTTAAGGTTGCCGATCCCTGGTCTGAACTAATCTTGTCACTTTTGGCTCCTTGCTATTGTGCTGCTTATTTGGAGCTGCTGGCTACCCTTTATGAATAGAGTGGTCTGGCTTTAGGATTAGCCAATCCTAAAGGCTAGCTTCTTTGGGCTTCTGCTTGAGGCTGTTTTCCTGTAGCAGAAAGACTGGGGCTGCTTTCTGCCTTTGTGAAGGAGATTTTTCTCTTCTTCTCTCTTCTGCCTCTTTTACTATTTTGTAGAATATTTTATTCTAGAGTGGTGGTGGGAGCCTTCCCACAACTGGAAGACCTATTCAGAACAATTTCAGAAATTATCGGAAGGTGTCATCATAACAACCTAACCTCCAAACTACATGATTACATGAGCATAGGGACGCTACAATCGTTGTAAAGGTGAAAAGTAGTCATAAGCCACTTTTTTCAGTGCCGCTGTAACTTTGAACAGTCATTACAACAAACTATTGTAAGTTGAGGACCACCTGTATTTTGAATAAACACATGACGTATTCTATAACATGGTTGTAATCTGAAATATACTTGAAGTTTTTTTCCCACACCAGACAGAATGCCAAAGAAATAAGGGCAAACTAAAGAAATATACACTAATTCAAGTAGCCTAAAAGAGCTCTGGTGGTGCAGTGGTTAGAATGCAGTAGTGCAGGCTACTTCTGCTGACTGCTGGCTGCCTGAAATTTGGCAGTTCAAATCTCACCAGGCTCAAGGTTGAGTTAGCCTTCCATCCTTCTGAGGTGGGTAAAATGAGGACCCAAATTGTTGGGGGCAATATGCTGACTTTGTAAACCGCTTAGAAAGGGTAAAGCACTGTGAAGCGATATGTAAGTCTAAGTCCATGGTGGCGAACCTATGGCACAGGTGCCACAGGTGGCACGTGGAGCCATATCGGTGGGCACGCAAGCTCAGCTCTGGCACACGTGTGCATCAGCCAGCTGATTTTCGGGCCTTCTGGGCCCCCCAGAAGTCAGGAAACACACTGTTTCTGGCCTCTGGAGGGTCTCTGGGGAGGGTGGGGAAGGCCGCTTTTGTCCTCCCCAGGCTCCTAGAAAGGCTCTGGAGCCTGGTGAGAGCAAAAAACGGGCCTATCGGGCCCACCATGCCATCACATGCCAAAAGTGGGGGGAGCAGGGGGGGGGGGCGCATAGAATTATGGATGTGGGCACGTGTGCATGTGACTCCACCGCGCTCCCCCCGCTTTTGGCACACGATGGCAAAAAGGTTAGCCATCACTGGTCTAAGTGCTATTGCTACTGCTAAATGGGTACAAAAATTAAAAATTGGACTCAATGCTTGCTAATATCATGCTTCAAGGTTGATTTAAGTATAACTTTAAGCTGGTTTTCATCAGCCGGCATACCTTCTAAAAGTATAGATTTCAGCTTCCAGAGTCCCTTTAGTGAGTGTGACCTGTGGAACTGTGCTTTTGTGTCCACAACTGCTCATCCCTGAACAAAAGAGATCAACTGTTATATATATCATTGTCAGAGGCCTCCAGTTCAGAAATGTGCTGTTCTTAGGATGGTAAATGAATTAAAAACAGATGCACTTTGCACACTGCTTTGAAGTCAAGGACATTTAAGTTGATAAAAGAGTCCTAAGGATAGGAGAAAATGGGCTATATGCTCATGTTTTTATAATAGAGAAGGATTTTGAGCAGAGAAGGACTTCAAGACTCCAAGCGCATGTTCAATAGAAGAATAAAATTGTTTCACCTCAGGGGTCCAAATGATTCAGCCAAACTAGATTGTTTTGCATTCTACACATGTGTGTATTTATTAACAGAGGTTTAGGTAAAGTTGGAGAATTCTGAAAAGACCAAATGCATACCACTTAAGTGTATGTTTATTTCTTTTTCACCATTTAAACTTGCAAGATGTTGTTAATGTAACTTTACAATAAAAAAAATAAAGCTAGTATGCATTGATGTGCTTCTTGTCTAGATTATTTGGAAGAACTCTTTTAATATAATTTTTATTAAGAATTTTAATTAAAACAGTAAAAATTAATACTAGCTAAACTTAGAGAAAGAGAATGGAAAAAAAGAATTAAAAATGCAGGAAATAAAGGAAATAAAGAATATAATGAAGAAAAAGAAAACTATATAAATATGTAACTTTCAACCTTCATCACAAGTATAAACAAATTTAGTTACTCTCCACTCCCTATAAGATTACAAAAAGATATCTCTTCATCAAAAAATTCATGTCTTACCTGTAAACAAATCCATAAAACCGTAACTTTTCATTCCTGGTGTCAGCAAAAAGCCTATTAAAAGTTGCCAAAGCTTTGCAAAAGAAAACAAAACTCCTATTTTAACTTTGATCAAATAAACCAATTCTATATTCCTTTCTTCTACTTTTAACAGCCTTAATCATCAATTGTTGTAGGATATGAATTCTATTCTTCTTTATCCTATCATACAGATTTTCTTAAAACTTTAACAACACTCTTTGGCAGATCTAATAAGAAACACACATACATATACATGCACGCACATGCGCACACACACAAACAAACACATTCATTCACTTATTCATTTTCTATAGCTGCCCATCTTAGTTAATGACTTTGGGTGGCTTACAATTTACAAAAATTGCAACTAAGACACTAAAAACTGCCTAAAGCTGCCTAGAGTTACTTTCATGACTGGGGAGTATGAGTTGATTCAATAAAATGTAATAAAATGTAATGAAATAAATCACTGGATGAATTTGTGTCTGGGATTGACTATATCTCTCTCTGTCTCTCTCTGTCTCTCTCTCTGACTCTCTCTGACTCTCTCTGCCATATACCTGTTACATTTTTGTTGAAGCAATTGTATTCACCACTTATCTTTCAAGGCAGATTCAAGGTTTTGCTTTTGACATTTTGAGCCCTGGACTATTTAGGATCCAGAATAGCGGATAGTCCATCTACAACAATAAGACATAGTTGATCACTAAAATTGTCAGGATGAAAAGGTCCTACTGAATCAAAGGGTATTTTTTTTTCTAGATAGGCATTAGCACCTAACCTCTGGAATGCTCCCTCCTAATATTTGGGAAGTCTTTTAGGCACCAAATAAGGATCTGATGAGAACCTTTCTTTTCATCCAGGTCTTTTCTGTGAGTTTGATGGATGAATTGATTTTGTTTCTGCTTTCTTTCCCCAAGGATGTGTGCAGAGTGGAGTGGGGCTTCCAAAAAAAAAAAAGTGAAGGCGATGAATGCAAAATGTGATGAAACCCCATGTTAAAAAGAGATATGGCTTCAACTGCACAGTTGTTATTTGCCAATCAATCTCCACATAGCTGGCAAATAAAAAAAGCATGAACCATTTAGACTTCAGAAAGGCATCTTTAATACCCCTCTAGGATAAACATAATATTTAAAACTCTAAAAATAAATTCCTAGCTCTATGGGGGTTTGCTTGTGTGTCTGTGTGGTTTTCAAATTACTTTAAACCCCTGACAACTGCCTGGACAAGGCCTTGGAGTTTTCTAAACTGGTTTGCCTTTGTCTTTTTCCTAGGGTTAGGAGAGAATGACTGGCTCAGGATCACCCAGATGGCTTTGTATTTAAGGTGGGACTAGAACTCCTGATCTCCCAATGTTTAGCCTAAAGTAACTCTGCACTAAAGTAGCTCTTTAATAGGCTTAAAGGGAGTTAATATGGTTGGACTCAATTTGAAATGGTTGCATCTACATCTGTTACACATCCAGGCTGGGTTGCCTGTTCTCACCTCTGCTTTCTTCCTAATCTCTCACCTTCTATCTTGACTACTTCTTCTCCTTCTCCTTCTCCTTCTCCTTCTCCTTCTCCTCCTCCTCCTCCTCCTCCTCCTCCTCCTCCTCCTCCTCCTCCTCCTCCTCCTCCTCCTCCTCCTTTGAATAGAATAACAGAGTTGGAAGGGACCTTGGAGGTCTTCTAGTCCAACCTCCTGCCCAGGCAGGAAACCCTACACCACTTCAGACAAATGGTTATCCAACATCTTCTTAAACATTTCCAGTGTTGGAGCATTCACAACTTCTGCAGGCAAGTTGTTCCATTTATTAATTGTTCTAACGGTCAGGAAATTTCTCCGCAATTCTAAGTTGCTTCTCTCCTTGATTAGTTTCCACCCATTGCTTCTTGTTCTACCCTCAGGTGTTTTGAAGAATAGTTTGACTCCCTCTTCTTTGTGGCAACCCGAAATTTTGGAACACTGCTATCATGTCTCCCCTAGTCCTTCTCTTCATTAAACTAGACATACCCAGTTCCTGCAACCAGTCTTCATATGTTTTAGCCTCCAGTCCAAATAAATTATATTGACAGCATTCCTCTGATCCACTAATTTTGTCACTTTGTCAAAAAATGCAATAAGATTAGTCTGGCATGATCTGTTTTTGACAAACCCATGTTGGCTTTTGGTTATTACTTTGTTTGCTTCTGGGTGTTCAGTGATTTGTTGTTTGATTATCTTTTCCAGAATCTTCCCTGGTATTGAGGTCAGGCTGATAGGTCTGTAGTTTCCTGGATCTATTTTTTCCCCCTTTTTTGAAGATGGGAACTACATCAGCTCTTTTCCAATCCTCTGGCAGTTCTCCTGTGCTCCAGGATCTTTGAAAGATATAGTTCAGTGGTTCTGAGATCTCATCTGCCAGTTCCTTCAGAACCTTGGGGTGTAATCCATCTGGTCCTGGTGATTTGAAGTCATCTAGGGTAGACAGGTGTTCACTTACCATTTTCTTCCCTATTTTAACTTGTGTACCTAATCTGTTTTTTGTGGTGCTGTTTTTTATAAGTTGGACTGTTTTTTCCTTTTGTGTAAAGACAGATGCAAAAAATGAGTTAAGTAATTCTGCTTTCTCCCTCTTGCTTGTCACCTTCTTGCCACTTTCTCCCAGCAATGGACCATTTTTTTCCTTGACTTTTTTCTTGTTTTTAATATGTTGGAGGAAGGTTTTTTTGCTATTTTTTACTTTAGTCATAAGCCTTTGTTCATTGTGAGCCTTAGCTTTTCTCACTTCATCTTTACAGGCTTGGGCTATTTGCTGATATTCTGCTTTAGTTATTAGCCCCTCTTTCCACTTTTTATACTTGTCCTTTTTGTCTTTCAATTTGTTAGAGAGTTTTTTATGCAGCCATGCTGGTTTCTTTTGAGATCTATTATTTTTCTTCCCTTCTTTTTTATTGTCTGCAATGTGTATGAATACAGGTGTTATTGGTTTTTTTATGAGGTACTTTATATTTCGTAAAATGTTTTGAGGTGCAGTGTAGAGGTATTGGAGAAAAATAAAAAATTACCAAAAATAAGTTGTACTTGTGATAGGAATACCTAGAAGGAAATTCTACAAATCTATTCAGTATGGATTCTTTTTTTCAAGAGTAGATCTGAAACTGGCAGAATGTCAGGGATGTTTAATATGAAATGGAACCTGATGGTAATGAATGGTAGTTATTTTAACTGCAAAGTCCCTTTAAGAAGATAAAGTTTGGCTCTATCAATTGCTTTTGATCAAACCCAAGAGCCTAAAGCTAGGAGAAAACAAAACAAAACAAAACCTTGAAAGGAACATTTGTGCCTCTAGGACAACCTGCTTCAGAAACAATACTAATACAAGATAGCCGGGATGAAAGGAAAAAAAACAGTTACACCCAGAAAGAAGGAAAAGCTGATATCAAAGCCTATCGAAATGATGTATTAAAGACAACTCTATGTATGAATGCAAGAGGAGAGAATATATTATTGTTATGTCATGCAGGAGATTACAGACATGGATCTGGAGTTTTGTAGTCCAAAATTAGCCCGCTTAGGTGCCTGAAGAATTAAATTCTCATAGCCCAGAGCATTTTCCCAAATTGGATGCGAGGCTCCAGGCATTCCTGGCTCCTCTGAATGCTTTCTCCCTTTGTCTTTAATGCTGTTTGTGTAGCCTCTTGGTCTTCCATTGCCATCCACCTAGTTCCCTTTGCTGGCCTTCTTGCTTCCTGGCCAAAGCTGAGATCACTAGCCAGGCTTTTCAGCCGATCCCATTTTACAGTAGCTGCATCTGTGCTTCCTCCCACACAGGTTTTTTTTTTCCCCTTTTCCCTCATCAGGCTGCTGCCTTCATTTAGTCCAAAACAAATGGGGAAACAACAGGGAAATGTGCTAGGTTGAGTGATGTAGTTCCCTGCCTACATTCTCACAGCTCTATTTTGAAAGCAGTCGTGACTGTCAGTGGTCAGAGGTTCGTTTTGGATTGTACAACAGACCCCACTGGATGACGAGCAGGAATGTATTTTGCCCTTGCAGGCTTTTCTTTTCTTGCTCAATAATTAACAAAAGGAGATTGTTCATTTTACTAACATAAAGAAGTCCCAAACGTAACTATTTCCTGCTCCCATACCCGTCATCCTATTTTCTAATTCCCCAGGCTTATCCCCATTAATTTATTAGCTTCTTTCCAGATTGCTCTCCTTCAGGGATGTGTATTGAGTGTCATTGCTATCTTTCCTTTTCCAGGTCCATTCTGAGGCACACATACAGATGCTTACAACTCAGTAACCTCAGAGCCTCCTCCCAAATTGAGGACTGTTTTCTTTAAGTGCTGCTGCCCTTACTCCAGCCCCTTTCTTAATTTCTGCTGTGAATCCTTTTTTCCCCTCATAGCCTCGTACTCCACCGTCTGTCTCCTGTTGCTCTACTTTCCCCTTTGTGGGCTGTTGTTTGCTAAGGGCTTTGCTTGATAGCTAGCTCCAACCCTCTGTCAGACTGTTGCATTTTTCCTTGTTTTATTTGTTGTTGTTCTTCGGCCCTAGGCTGCTGGCATCTGTTTCTGCTCAGTCCCTGAGACTCCAGCTATTCCACTGTGGGGTTTTTTTTCCAAGTAGTCTTCTTCAATTGTGAGTCATCTTTTTTGCTTTTGCTATAATGATTTGTGAGAATAACCTTGTGAAACAGCAGGAGGAGGAGGAGAAAGAATTTCAGCCTAGAAAAGAGTCAGACAGGAGATATCACAGTCCACAGAAAGAATGAGAGTATGGAATATGTTCTCAGAAGGGACCCTCCCAAGTCATCTAGGAAGTGAAGGCAGGGAATGGGGGGGGAAGTGCTTTCAGACTTGCAAGATTCTCTTACTGTAACTTTATAATAAAGGTAATGGTAATATAGGTAGTCCTCGGGTTATGACCACAATTGAGCCCCAAATTTCTAAGTTGCTAAGTGAGACATTTGTTCAGTGAATCTTGCTCCATTTTTTATGACCTTCCTTGCCACATTTGTTAAGTGAATCACTGCAGTTGTTAAATTAGTAACATGGTTGTTAAGCGAATCTGGTTTCCCCCTGGACTTTGCTTGTCAGAAGGTCGTAAAAGGGGATCACATGAACCCAGGACACTGCAACCGTCATAACTATGAGTCAGTTGCCAAGCTGATCTGAATTTTGATCCCGTGACCATGGGGATGCCGCTATGGTCGTAAGTGTGAAAAATGGTCATGTCACTTTTTTCCAGCACCATTGTAAGTTGGAATGGTCTCTAAATGAACTGTTGTCAGTCGAGGACTACCTGTACTCTTGGTTTCGGTTTCTTATCTGGGTATCTAGAAGGGCTGACTCTTCTGACAAAAGTGTAGTCAGAAACACACATGTGAGCCAGCTCAGGAGCAACCCTCACCTGATCTTGCTTCCCTTGGAGGCCCTTCTACTTCACTGATTGCGAAGCTGTAAAAACATTGAGATTCTAGAACAGGGCTGTCAAACTCCCAGCCTGTGGGCTGGATGCGTCACATGCTGGCCACGCCCACACCCGGTTTAGCGAAAGGGGAAAAAGTCCCCATACGCCACGTGACACCACCGTGAGGATGTGAGTTTGACACCCTTGTTCTAGAATCTATTTGGACAGGGAAGGACTTGCACTGTCCAGAAGCTCTACATCACCTTCTAACAAAAATAAAAGGCGGGGAAAGGAGAGGAAGAATTGAATTTCCCCAAAAGTTTGCAGCCATGTGTTCTAAAAGCATGCATTGAGAGGCAGACTTTTCCACACAATCTTCCTTCCACAAGATCTCAGCAAAAGCCATCCTTTGAAGCTGGGTGCTTAGATTTGAAAGGGGCATTTTCCTCCTTGACTTGGACTTAGTCCAAGGGATAATTTGATGATTTGACAATTTGATGGGAAGTAGCTCCCACTAGCCAGTGTAGGATTAGCCCATCTGGAGTGAATGGAGGAACAAAGAAGCAGAGAATTACAAGGCTCTACAATTCCCATCTATTGCCATTTAAGGACAGTTTCACAATGGTATGGTTGTATTCTAGTTCATTGACTTGTCCAAATTAAAATGTTTATTTTAGATTAAAAAAGAGGGAGCAAAACAAGTCCTGTAACTTTTCAGAATAGTTTGCATTATAAATGACTATTTTGGTGCAGTGTAGTGACTTTCAGATGAAGCTATACAGTACAACAGAAAGTCTAATTCAACTTTTAAAAGTGGTTCAAGCCCTTATTGGAGGAGTGAGACAATAGGAAAAGGAAATGTCAGACACAAAATGAAATATATGAGGTGCAGCCAGTTAAAATCACCTATAACATCTGGCCATTAACACAACCCTTATGCCACACTTCAATGTGACACAAACATTTCTTTACAAAAGAGCTGATTGGGACTCATAGGATGATAAGAAAACTTAAGAGATATAGTGCTAAATTTCCTGGTGGATTCTCGGTTCAGTTTTTCTGCAGTGTAATCAGTCTTGATAATCCCTTTTATTGATGGAGGGCTGCAGTAAGATCAGTGATGAAATATCGTGTGGAGTTAAAATGTTCCCCCATTAGTTTTGGAAATAGTTATTTGTTGGACCACATGTATAGATAACTGATGATTTCATTTATCACTTTTTTTGTGTGTGTTAGGAAAAGCCCAAAGTAAATTGTAATGGGGCATTGCTGATTGATTGATGATGCCATACATCACATTGGAAGTCGACATCTAATCCCTCTGATCTGTGACAGTATTAGAATTGGTCACTGTGTTGCCAGAAATGAAATAGTATTGGCATTTGGGTCTGCCAGAGAGGGACATATTTATGCTTGCTTTCAAGAGCTGTCCAACTTTTGACAGCTATATAACCCACTACAATTGATCAGATTACAGTCCTACAATCATAGAGCCTGACCCACAGCTGATCATGGCTTATTGGTAACAGAATGTTCAGATGACCTTTGGGACCTTCGGGTATGTGTGTGTGTGTGTGTGTGTGTGTGTGTATGTATGTATGTATGTATGTATCAACGGTGAATTTCAAAAATTTTGACTACCGATTCTGTGGGCGTGGCTTGGTAGGCGTGGCATGGCTTGGTGGGCATGGCAGGGGAAGGTTACTGTAAAATTTCCATTCGCACCCCACTCCAGGGAAAGGTTACTGCAAAATCCCCATTTCCTCCCGATCAGCTGGGACTCGGGAGGCAGAGAATAGATGGGGGAGGGGGCAGTCAGAATTTTTACTACCGGTTCTCCGAACTACTCAAAATTTCCGCTACCATTTCTCCAGAACTGGTCAGAACCTGCTGAAACCCACCTCTGGTATGTATGTATGTATCAGGGATGAAATACTACCAGTTTGGACCAGTTCAGGCGAACCAGTAGTATAAAAATGCTACTGGTTCAGGTGAACCGGTATTTCTGATGATCAGCTGGGCGACAATCAGCTATGATGTGTGATTTATATTAGCTAGAATCGTCAGATTTCCTGCTTTCTAGCTAACCTAAATTGCGTGGCATAACAGATTCCCCCCCTCGCTATTCTACTTACCTTTGCAGACTCGGAGGGCTTCAAAATGTTCCTTTTTTAGCGCTGCGCGAAGCGCGCACTCGGTAGCAGACTCACAGAACTGGTAGCACACTTCAGAGGATTTCACCCCTAGTATGTATGTACGTACATATATATGTATGTATTTATGTATGTAAGTATGTCAGGGTATATGTAGCCCCATGCTTCCAAATGCCTTTTCCTAAAATATATAATTTTGCCCATTCTTTACTACTGCTTATTTTCTATAACTTCTGGCTAAACTTCTGCATTCTAAAATATGACTGTGATTTTCCCCCTTCTTTTTTCTGTCCCCTCTGATAAGGTTTTTCGTTCATTTTGCTTCATCCTTTGTGGAATCTGTGAACAACGCTGTTGGGTTGCCTTTAGAATCTATGATGATAGTTTTGGTTTTCATTCTGACCATCTCAATAAAGTACAGATTTGGCCTTTGAGAGGATAATGCTGAGGCCACACACTGACTACACATTCATCTCCTTGTGGTCATGTGGTGTTTTTTTCCCCCTAGAGTTTGAAAAGCAGCTGATTAAAGCTTTCACTGTATGATGGCTGATTGTTGGTTAAAAAAAGTATTTTCTGCATTTTCTTTTCCACCATATAGCCCTGCTATCTTTGATTTCTAAACGGCATTACCTGGAAGAGACCTAGATGGCAGACACAGTACTGTGTTTCCCTCCCTCTCTCTCTCTCTTTTTTTTACAGAAGTTAATCTGTGTTCCCTTTCTAAAGCTGATTCTATACTATAATTAGAGGGAGGAGGAAGGGTGGGGAGCGTATTGAATGCTGCAGCGTTTCCTTTTCTCCTTTGAAATGGGTTACGGTTTCTCTCAAGGGATGTGAAAGAACTCTTAAGCCAAGAGCTCACTTCTGAAAGCACCAGGTAAAGTTCACTGTGACCTTAGCAAGTCCTTGGTTTCTACCAAATTGTGGAGGCTTCCTTGCTCATGTTGAGTCCCTTTTATGTGTACTTAAAAAGAAGAAGAAGCAGCAAATTGGTGCTTTCTGCATCCAGAATGAATTAGACTAAGCTGACTGAGGGAAGGGCATATGCTTCTCCTTGGAGAAACAGTTAAGCTAATGTCCAGAACTGTTATGCTATTTTCAATCCTTTCTGGCTAATATAAGGGCTTTCCTAGGTTTTGTGTTTTAAAATATATCACATGTGTTTTAAGCAAGGCCCCCAAATGGTATTTGACAGGTGGAATTAATAGGCTTCCTTAGAAAAACAAAGTTTTGCACAATTTCCCTTGGCTTTTGAGGGGAGGCTGCATCAACCAGCACATCTGGCCACAGGGGTTTTAGGCAATGTCAAATTAGATCTGGTTCTCTTACAGGAGAATTGTCAGGTCAGAGATCTTCTTGACCATTCCATTATTGCTGGTGCTGAAATGGACACAATGTACAGAACCCTTCTCTTTTGATCAGCCTAGTCCAGCTGGACATCTCAGTGGCACAAATATTGTGCAGATGTGCTTGGTCAGAAACTGGTCTTCCAACCATGATGTGATTCAGCCTGAACTTTGTGAATGGAGCTAAATTTATGGGCTTATCTTCTTTCTGCAAAACATGACTATTTGGCTTGATCCAAAAGCTTTATCCCAAACAAGATTTTTTTTTTTTAAGAATTACCATTTGTAATGCCTGATCTTATATAAATTCAGGATTCTTCCTTTTGTAATAGCATATCCTTAAATGACATGAGAAATGGAGAACAAGGCTCACATCTGCCCATTAGAAGCCCATCGAATTTCCACTCTTATAAGTTTTGTGGGCTGCATTGAACCATGGTTTAAATAATACTAAGAGAGGGACCTTGAAGCAGAGTTGGCAGTTTAACCTGCAACTTCAACAGCTGCTTTTGAAGACACGTTAAAAATGCTCCTCCCAACATTTGGGAGACTAAAAACTGTTGTCTAGTCTGTGTGATTATGGTATATGTGAATATACACCCTTCCATATACACAAAGTTATAAAGGCAGTAGTGGGATTCAATTTTTTTTACTACCGGTTCTGTGGGCATGGCTTGGTGGGCGTGGCATGGCTTGGTGGGCGTGACATGGCTTGGTGGGCGTGCCAGGGAAGGATACTGTAAAATCTCAATTCCCACCCACTCCAGGGGAAGGTTATTGCAAAATCCCCATTTCCTCCCTATCAGCTGGGACTCGGGAGGCAGAGAATAGATGGAGGTGTGGCCAGTCAGAGGTGATATTTACCAGTTCTCCAAACTACTCAAATTTTCTGCTACTGGTTCTCTAGAACCTGCTGAATACCACCTCTGTATAAAGGTAACAGCTTCTGTTACCTTCATACATGAACTTTAGAAAGGAAGGAAGGAAAAACACATGTAAGCGTGTTTTGTGCTTTTGGGATATATACACGTTATAAAAAGCCTAGGGACTGTTTATAAGTGATTAAACAATTGTTTTGATTCTAATTAAATATATTAAATGTGTCAATAATATTAACATAGCATATGAACCTGGGAGCAGAGCTATTATTAATTTGAATTATGATCTGTAGCTAGATGGCCATTTTATTGCCTTGATTTTCAATCAATATACATTTTCTGATTTCTGCGATCTGTTGCAGAGTTCTCCTAGTTGTGAAACTAGGTCTTTTTTTTCTTCTTCTAGTAGAAATGGTAAAGGTGTTTCCAAGAATATAAAACTAAAATGCACATGGAGGTGGGGGAGGGGGGGTTAGTGGAGAAAGTGATGTCTTGGGGAAACAACCTGAGCAGTGGTAGGATCCAATTTTTTTTACTACTGATTCTATGGGTGTGGCTTGGTGGATGTGGCATGGCTTGGTGGGTGTGACTTGGTGGGCGTGGCAGGGGAAGGATACTGTAAAATCTCCATTCCTTCCCCAATCCAGGGGAAGGATACCGCAAAATTCCCATTTCCTCCAGATCAGCTGGGACTTGGGAGGTAGAGAATAGGTGAGGGCGGGGCCAGTCAGAGGTGATATTTACTGGTTCTCCAAACTACTCAAAATTTCTCCTACCGGTTCCCCAGAACTGGTCAGAACCTGCTGAATACCACCTCAGAACCTGAGCCAAGTAACAATGTTCTAGCTAAGAAAATGTCCAGATCATTTCAACTTGCATCATTCTAGTATTCACTGAGCTAGGTAAGTTAGGCTTTATAGTTTAGACAACCCTATAATTATTGGATATTGGTGGACATGCAGTTTGAAAGAATTGACTGGTATGTACTTGGCATAGACTGGCATTGGGCCTGAGGTCCAGAATCTCTTTCTCTATGCACCATCCTTCCCAGGCAATAACTGTGTGGTACATATGTGTGATTTCAACACAAGCAGCTCAAAAACCCTGTCTAGTGATCCGAATGCCAAAAAGCCTCTTGTTAAACTCTATTTCAATATTTTGGCATTACAGCTTTTTTTTTTGTTCTAGCTAGAAAATTTGTCTTAAAACACCACTAAATCTGTCTCTTCTCATTGTTCTTTCTTTCCTGTATTTTTTTTAGTTATATACTGTTTGATGTTCATAGTTTATAATTTCTGTCTGCTCTGGGGCAGACTTGTCTTTAATTTTGAATTTATTCAACACAAAGTCTTGGCTTTTCTTACACTTCTAGCTCCTTATTCTAATTCTTCTACTGTCCTCCATTCAATGGCTCCCCAACTTTCTTAGGTTGCCATGTTATAGTTTATTTGTTTCTGACATTATTTCCCCAGGATTGCCCATAAGTTTTTTCCCCCATGTTTTATTTACTTTATTTATATAACATATAAAAATTCAATTTCCATCAAACAGTGTGTGATCTGGGTACAGTTGTTTTTAAACAGTCATAATCCACATATTTGTTATAGTATTCATCACAATAATATTGATAATATAATAATATAATAACAATAATACTTAACATTATCTTCTTTAACAACTCTCCACTTTAACATTTCCTCTTTTTATACCTCTTCCTTTCTAACTTCTTTTTCTATTGTCCCATATCAAAAAAATATCCAGTTTCTTCTTTATCCTTAATAGTAAGCATTAATCTATTCATTTCTGCACATTCTAGTATTTTCTTAATTACATGCTAATCTAACAGAATCTCATCATTTTTCCATTGCTGGGCAAATAAAATTCTGGCTGCTGTTAGTATATGTAAAACCAGACATATAGTCCTTTTATCATATATTTCTGGTAAAATGTCTCTGGTTTCAAATCTATATGCTGCTTTATGAATGAAATGAAAAAAAAAGATTGCCCATAAGTAACTACTTTTTTGTTTTAATATATGCATATACTTGTGTCTAGCTACTCACGGTGTCTAGCCATCTTGTAATTTTAATCTCTTGAATGTGTCTTTACATAGTATCTGATTAAATTTTAAATTGGATTTTAATGGGATGTTCTTAATTGTGGGCCAAAGTATTTAATCTGGTTTTAAATTGTTTTTAACTTTTATATCTATGTATTTGATCTTGGCTGTTCACTGCCCTGAGTCCTTCGGGAGATGGGCGGTATATAAATATAATAAATAAAATAAATAAATAAGGTAATTATTCCCTCTTCAGCCCATTATTTATTTGATTTTCCCCCCTATTTTCAAATAAGTACAATTCCAAATCATTAGATTCCCATGAGGTCTAAACCTTACTGGAAGATCTGATGTCCCTCTGATTGTGAAGTAACCAATACCAGTCCATTTCAGTTTGATTCTGAGAATATCAGTCTTCAGTCTGGACACATCTACTCTGACAACATAAATGCTGGATACCTCGTAACTGGACTTTCTTTCAGGTTTAATTCAGCTATGTTATTTTCACATGTTTTTTTCCCCTCTTCCATAATACCTTATTTGATACCTTCTGTTCTGACCTAGGCTTCCTTAAAAAGCATGAAGCAGAGTCTTGGTCCTGGCAAAACACTTTTTATTTTCATGACTGTGAATTCCTTTCATTCACAGTCAGCAAGGCTTGGCAAACAGTCTTTCAGAGGAATATTTATCAACACAAATCTTACCTCACTTGGAAAGCTGCCAGATAACTAGTTTCCAAATGCAGTGTAAGGCAAAACCTGGCACAAAGTCTCTTAGAATCATGAACAGAACTTTCCACTTTTGAACCGATCGACCGGACGAATTGTTTTGTGCAAAACCCCACTCCTTGGTTGCTCCTCTTTTGTTTCCTATGGGAGGGGCCAATCACCTCCAAGGTGTGGCTTTACTCCCAAGTTGACCCTGCTTTCTTAGTTGTTCTTGTCTTCTAGCAGCTCTGCGCATGCGCACACTGAGAACAGGCTCCAACTGTTCCTCTGCCTCACTGCTGTCTAGGTCCCTCTCTGCCTCCGACACAGAGCCGTTGTCTGAGCTTTCCCCAGCCCCCCAGGACTGGCCCATGTTCCTCCCCAACCTCTTCACTGCCCGACTCTGCTGCCAGCTCCACTGGCCACCGATGGGCCACAACACCTTCCAGCTTGGGGACTCATCATCCAGTGTCATGTTGTCAACTACTGTTTGATTGTGAATGCCCATCTGGTTTTCTTGGCAGAATATTAGACTGAGTGGCCATTTCCTTTTCCAGTAAATCTGTATTTAGTCTGACCACCCAACTATAACCTGACCATCATGAGCGAGTCTTTTGGGGTTGCACACTCAGTGGTTTAACCCGCTGTGTCACTGAGATGCTTAAGCCTCTTCACCATTACAGGATAGTGACCAAAAAGGTTGCTTCAGCTAAAACTCAAATTTCTGTAGGACTTAAGCTTTCATTTGGATAAAGAAGATACATGTTAGCCTGGAAATAACTCTACTATTGTGAGCCATTTAATGTTCTTACCAGTCTGACATTTACAAGCTGTAATAAAAGAAAGCGCATGTATCCATGTTATCTATGATTAGCAAAAAAACCTTTTTTTCTTTGCGTTCATCCTACAAAATTTATTTGTTTCTATATTTAATTTAAAACAATTAATTTCTAGAAAGATACAAAGAAGAAATACTAGGCTCAGGCAATACCATTACATCTAAAGATGCATGTGGTCAGGGGTGGGTTATATTTACGTTTACTACTGGTTCGCAATGGGGCTGCACGCGTGCGCTTCTGTGCATGTGCAGAAGCTTCCTGATGACATCGGGATTGGTGGGTGGAGCCTCCTGCTGGTTTTACTACCGGTTCTATAGAACCAGTCCGAACCAGGGGCAACCCACCACTGATATAGGCCACATAGTTGCCCCAGAGACATACTTAGAGACTAAAAGAATGAGTAGATGTAATCAATGCAATAAATGCAATTCTCATTCCCTCTCTCTCTCTCTCTCTCTCTCTCTCTCTCTCTCTCCCTCTCCCTCTCCCTCTCCCTCTCCCTCTCCCTCTCCCTCCCACCCACCCTCCCTCCCTCTCTGTGTGTGTATAGGTGACATACACAAATTAAGATAACAAAGATGATAGAAAGCAGGTTGGAGGCTAAAAGGAATGATAAGCTTCAATATACCTTCTTGAAAATATATCATGGTGATGAACTTGGCTTTTGATATTATGATGAAGTGGCCCTCCAAAAAGTACATGAACCTAAGGCAAAGGAATGGGAACAAGCTTTTAAATATATTTCATTTAAATATAATTAAAAAACAAATTGGTGCAACTTTTATGAAGCCTTGGAGCTATACCCAAGACTTTGGGCTATGTACAATGTTCATGTCTCTGTGTGCCTTTGGTCTACAGAGTATGGTGGTGAAAGAATAAGCAATTATGAATTGTAGCCTCCCCCAGGTCATTTTCTAATGACTGTCTAAGGGGAAGAAAAGGTAGGCAGAATCATGACATTTCATTCGGGGCCTGCTTATGCTGTAGGCTTTAACAAATGTCAGTGAAAGTGAATGACTTTAAATAAAAAAAGCATGGAACCCAGAACTTAATGGAATTTTTTGTAGAATGCCTATTGTAATTGTGCAGATGTTACACTCCAGCTGTGCTCAAAAGGACAATCCTGGTGTTTGAAGATGTTTAGAAGATTAAGGGATTAAATGGAAAAGGCTTCAATGGAACATTTTTTTTTCCTTTTGGTTAGTCTGTTACTTTAAAATTTTGCCCTAAACTGATAAGAGAGAGAGAGAGAGAGGGAGAGAGAGAGAAGAGAGAGACATGTGGAAGTCTGTTCTTTGGGACCTTTAACAGTAATACATTCTACATAATTCTGTATTTTTTTCCCTGACCACAGGAATAATGCTTCTGCTTTTATGCTGAAAGGGAGACAATATTCTTACTTTGAATACCAACCTGAGGTTCAAGTGAGGCAATGTTTTTCATTTATATTTTAAATTGGTGATGTTTTTGTACTGAAGTTGATGGTGAAAGGTGACACTGTTACAAGGAAAAAAAACATGGTTAAATGATAAAGGAATAACCTGAAGTTTACTCTTTTATGTATTTATGTAGTAGTATTTCACCTATGTTTTATTTTCTGACTTTCCTGGGATAAAGCAAGCGGTAATTAAGATGAGACATTAAGTATGGCAATAGAGAGATTGTTAGATTTTTTAATGATGTAACATCAGGTGCAGACTTGCTATGTCATCCATTTTACATCAATAAACTATAGCATGCAGAAAGGAGAGGGGTAGTCTCCTTCCATGTAGGAATTATATACAATGAAATCCTGATTATTAAAGGCTATACAGGTAGTCCTCTATTTACAACAGTTCATTTAATGACCGTTCAAAGTTACAATGGCATGGAAAACAGTGACTTATGGCTGTTTTTCACACCTTTTTTGGGGGGGGTTTGATTTATATGCCGCCTTTCTCCGGGCAGCTTACAATGCGTTAAGCAATAGCCTTCATACTTTTGTATATATTTATACAAAGTCAGTTTATTGCCCCCACAATCTGGGTCCTCATTTTACCTACCTTTGAAAGGATGGAAGGCTGAGTCAACCTCGAGCCTGGTGAGATTTGAACTGGCAGTAATTGCAGGCAGCTGATGTTAGTAACAGTGCTTTAGTCTGCTGCGCCACCAGGGCACTTTTGACCATTGCAGCATCCCCATGGCCATGTGATCAAAATTCAGATGTTTGGCAACTGACTCAGATTTATGACGGTTGCAGTGTCCCGAGGGTCATGTGATCACTTTGTGACAAGCAAAGTCAATGGGGAAGCCTGGTTCACTTAACAATCTTGTTACTACTGCAGTGATTCGCTTAAGAACTGTGTCAAGAAAGGTCGTAAAATGGGGCAAAACTCACTTAACAATTGTCTCGCTTAGCAACAGAAATGTTTGGGCTCACTTGTGGTCATAAATCGAAGACTATCTTCAGTTCAAACATTTTATGAGAAGATTACCCCTTTGCACTAATTTTTTCTACCTGAATTGGGTCAAATATGATCAGGTTTATTCAAATTGATTCCTCAGATTGACAAATATTTGCCGTGAGTGCACATTTTTATCAACCAAATCAATTCGAATTAGATTTCCTCAAATGTATCAAACGGAATCAACCCTTGAATTGATTTGATTTGTTGACTTGTATCAATAATTCAAATTAGATCTCAGTTTGTTTGTTTGTTGATTGTATTTCAATGTCACTGTACTTCAGCACTTGCTTCCTACTCTCATTAGAGCTAGAACAAGAGGATTTTTTTTCCTTACCATTGGGATTTTTTTCCCATGGATTAAAAAATATGAAGTCTTCCAAAGGTGACTGAACAGCATCATTCACCAATAACAATGCAGGCTGCAGTTGCCATCTGAGAGATCAACCAAGTGTCAAAAGTTCTTAGGGCAGAGTTGTCACTTATGTCAACAACCAACAACCGTTTGGTGTCATGTCCCTGAAACACAAGCCGAGGGCTTTGTTGAAACATGGGGAAAGTAGGGAGAAAAAGCAACTAGTTCAATTTGTCACAGATATAAGTAGGGAACTTGCACCCTCACACTGACAGATTGTGGGCTTCATTCTAGCTAGCAATAAAGATTTGTTCAATTGCTGATTGAACTTTTGCCAAGTTCAACCCCAAACAACCATGTAACATTGGGGATTGGAGATTTACTGCCAATTCAGGGTCAGAAGAGCTTCCCAAAAGGGAGCTGCAGTTCAATTAGATCAGGAGGACCGCATGTTCCTGCTTCCCAGCTAATGATATTGTATGTTAGTGTAAAATATCATTACAATATTTATCTTCCAGCTTAATAGCTAAAGATGTATGAAAAAAGAATGTGATTTGTACCTGCAGAAAGCTGAACATGAAACGGATGGGTCTCTCCTTGGGAAGGATTTTCAAGGAACAGCCGCTGTCTTGTGTTGTCATTACTTGTCTTCAAAAGGTCATTAATTAATTAATGTAAAAGGTAATTAATTAATTAAGTTTGTACACTGCCAGATTTCCAATGAACATGGTACACTTCCCCCCGCCTCCAAAATCCTACACATCTAAAAATCAGGCAGACTTACATGGGAAGACATCAACTTTCACATTCTATGCATATTTTTTTTTGTAGGATGCAGCTAGCTTCAAACTCTGCTTAAAAACGTCCTGGTTGATAATGATTCTCTTACAACCAAAGAGTCACCATCTCCCTCTAAGTGCAAGAAAGTACAACCCGCGTTAAGTTTATTTAGGCTGAAATCCAGGATTAAGGTGGCATGCATTCCATTTATCTTTCTGGCACATCAAGATACATAAAGACATCCCTTAAATAAAATTGGAGAGGGTGGAAAACTCTAAACTGGTGAAATAGGAGGTGGCGTGCCTGCCATCTGCACGATGGCTCAGGTGTTTTCAGGGATGTTGTGCTAATATGTACATTCTGCAAACACAGCTTCATTAACAGAATTGTTGAACCATAGCAGAGGCAATGAAAAGACAGGAGGAACCCTATACCTTCCCAATACCCATTGAACAAAGGGTTGCTCTATTGCAATAACTCATCTGAGTAGGTTAGGGAATTGGGGACATATGTGGTGTCTGTGGTCTGTGAGCGAATGCCAATTTCAAGCTGGCACTCTGGTGTGGTCGACCGATTGCCTCTCTACCAAGAAAGTCCAAGATGCATGTCAAAAATGTTAAGATGATACTTGTGCTCATGTGATTGAAGCCCCATATTTTTAATGGATGTTATGTGGATGTTATGGAATCCTGATTATTAGAGACTTTAGTTTTTTGAATCCCCATTGCAGGTATCCCTATTCCTTATATGGCTGAAGAGGATGGGGCCATGGCTGCCACACTTACTACTTGTTCTGCCCCAGCTACGGACCCCAAAGAATGCAGCACACACAAAGTCCGTACAAACCTTAATTTACTAATTAAGGACTACTAATGAGCTTTCTTAGAAGTTGTTTCTGAACAAGGGCTGTTAATTTAACTTCATTAACAGCCGACAAGAATCCAAAGAATAATAACTCAGTTCTGAGGCACAGTATTTCAGATAACCATAATCTTACTGTGGTTGGCAGAATGCCCAGAAGCAATTTGCAGGAAAACTGACAAGAGAGAAACAAGAGTCGAATCAAACGTTTCTGGAATCAAGATGCGAAGGAATATGAACGAAGTTGTTTCCTGCAAATTGCATCAGTCGTTGTCCTTCCTTAAATAGGCTAGGGGAGTGGCCAATTAGCTCCAAGCCTCATTCTCGAGGAGACCTCCTCCTGAGGAGCCACTCCTGCCTTTTAACAGGTCTGTGTGCTCGTGCATTGAGAAGAGGCTCCTCCTCTTCTTCCTCTTCACTTACGGGAGCTTCTGGAGATTCTGAAGGCCCTGGCTGAATCCCCGCCTCTGGCACCACATCTTCTCCAGCCTCCTCATTGTCTGACTTGAGCACCAGCTGCACAGGCTGCTGGCGCAGCACCACACCAGCCCCCTCGCTTTCGGAATCAGCTACTAGCTGCACAGGCTGCTGACGGGCCACAACACTATTAGACTACAGATCGTCCTCACATACGACCACAATTGAGCCCAAAATTTATGTTGATAAGTAAGACATTTGTTAAATGAATTTTGCCCCATTTTATGAACTTCCTTGCCACAGTTGTTAATTGAATCATTGCAATTAAGTTAGTAACACAATTGTTAAGTGAGTCTGGTTTACCTACTGACTTTGCTTGTCAGAAGGTCGCAAAAGATGATTCATGATCCCAGGACACTGCAACCATCATAAATATGAGTCAGTCGCCAAGCATCTGATTTCTGATTACCTGACCATGGAGATGCTGCAACAGTCATAAGTGTGAAAAATGGTTATAAGTCATTTTTTTCAGTGATGTTGTAACTTTGATCGGTTACTGAATGAACTGTTGTAAGTCAAGAACTACCTGTAGCATGGCTGTAAGAAATCTGTGCGTGGCTATTGATTTCACCTATAGTCTGCTTTCCAATGTAACCTGCTTCCTCTTCTGCTTTAATCTGAATTTGACAGGTGTCGCTCTGGTGTAACGATGGTGTATCTTTCTCCTTTGTTTAACTGCAGTGGAGGTCTATTTATCCATCATTTCAAGGAGCCACTGCCTGTCTTCCAATAATTCACTTTTTCCCTGCTAGATTTGGTTTCTGCTCTGCCTACCTTAACTTTCAGCTACTTTTGCTACATTTCTTGCAAGTTAGAGGCTCATTAAACTTACTCAGCTTGGCACTGATTTCCAGTAAACCGCTAGCACAAAGAAACTGTTTGACTTCCAGCTTTTTTGACAGGTAAATTGTTTTAACAACTACCAAGGCAGTAACTTTTGGTAACAGCTGGAATCAAACCAGTAATCCTAGGGCTTTTCCAGGCAATTGACTTATGGGCAATAATGCATAATTTCGTCTCAGCTTTTAATACAGGAAAATGTCATTTCCCCAAAATTGTACTTCCGTTGCCATGATATAACGTTCTCACCGCTTGAAAAAGTTCTCCCTGTATCTTTAGTGCATATATTCATTGTTATTCCAAGAGCTCTGTTGCAATATCTTCCTCCCCTGCTATACTGCGTTGTGGGGAAGGTGGTGTTGGTGGTGACTCTGTGTGTGTGTGTGTGTTTTCCTGGGAAGGATGAGTGAAGAATGCCAGGGGAGTATGGCAAGGCTATATACTGCCAGCAAGTACACCCAAGGTGTGAAGGTCATCCCAGCTGTCCAGATAAAGGAAGCAGGCACCAAAGTTGGACAACAGCAATATACTGATGCTGGAGGTAGATGAGGTGGCAATGGTACAAATGACTGGGCTCAAATTTTTTATTTATTTATTTTTATTTATTTATTTTTATTTTTTATACCGCCCTTCTCCCGAAGGACTCAGGGCGGTGCACAGCCAAAAATAAAAACAAACACATATAAAATTTAAAACAGTTTAAAAGGAATTAAATAATTTGGCCCATTTCGATTAAGACAAAGACAACCCATGTAACTTAAAATTAATCTTGGTATTCAGGCCAGCCCAGCTTGTTGAAACAATAGTGTCTTGAGGGCACAACGAAAGGTGCGTAGGTCGGGGATCATCCGTAAATCCCGGGGCAATTCGTTCCAGAGGGCAGGTGCCCCCACAGAGAAGGATCTCCCCCTGGGAGTCGCCAGTCGACATAGTTTGACTGACGGCACCCTGAGGAATCCCTCTCTGTGGGAACATACTGGCTAGTGGGAGGCTATTGGTAGCAGAAGGCGATCTCGTAAGTACCCAAGTCCTAAGCCATGGAGCGCTTTGAAGATAGTAACCAACAACTTGAATCACACCCGGAAGACCACCGGGAGCAAGTGCAGCTCGCACAGAAGAGGTGTTACATGGGAGCGCCATGTCGCTCCCATAATCACCCACGCGGCCGCATTCTGGACCAGTTGGAGCCTCCGGGTGCTCTTCAAGGACATCCCCATGTAGAGAGCATTACAGTAGTCCAGGCAGGAAGTAACAAGGGCGTGAGTGCATAGGGAGTCCGATCCTAAAAGGGCCACAACTGGTGGATCAGGCGAACCTGATAAAAAGCCCTCCTGGCCACGGCCGTCACATGCTCTTCTAAAGACAGCCGTGCATCCAGGAGGACTCCCAAATTGTGAACTCTCTCTGTGGGGGCCAGAGTTACACCCCCAATAGTCAGCGATGGCACCAGCTGGCTATACCGGGACGCCAGGAGCCACAGCCACTCAGTCTTGGAGGGGTTGAGTCTGAGCCTGTTTCTCCCCATCCAGATCTGTATGGCCTCCAGGCAATGGGCCATCATGTCAAGGGCATCATTGGGGTGGTCCGGGGTGGAAATGTACAACTGAGTATCATCAGCATACTGATGGAACTTCACCCCAAAACCACGGATGATCTCACCCAGCGGCTTCACATAAATGTTGAACAGGAGGGGCGAGAGGTCCGACCCCTGTGGCACCCCACATATGAGGCGCCTCAGGGTCGATCTCTGCCCCCCTGCCAACACAAACTGCAACCGATCTGAGAGAAAGGAGGAGAACCACTGCAATATGGTGCTCCCTACTCCTAATCCCTCCAGCCGGCGCAGCATGATACCGTGGTCGATGGTATCAAAAGTCGTTGAGAGATCCAATAGGACCAGGACAGAGGAACAGCCCCTGTCCCGAGCCCTCCAGAGATCATTAACCAATGTGACCAATGCCGGTTCCATGCTGTACCCAGGCCTGAAGCCCGACTGGAATGGATCTAGATAGACAGTTTCATCCAGGTACCGGGGAAGCTGTCGCGCCACCACACTCTCAACAACCTTTGCCACAAAGCATAGGTTGGAGATAGGACGATAGTTTGCTAATATAGCCAGGTCCAGAGAAAGCTTCTTGAGGAGGGGCTTCACCATCGCCTCTTTCAAAGTGGGAGGAAAGAAACCCTCACCCAAAGAAACGTTAATAATCATCTGGAGCCAGCCTCGTGTCACCTCCCGGGAGGCCAGCACCAACCAGGAGGGACACGGGTCCAATAAACATATGGCAGTGCTGAGCTTACCCAGAATCCTGTCCACATCCTCAGGAGTCACCGGGTCAAACTCCTCCCAGATAACACTCTCAAGATCTGCCTCCATCACCCCGCCTGAACCCACCCAATCAGAGTCCAAGCCTTCCCGAATCTGAGCAATTTTGTCATGCAGATATTGCACAAAATCCTCAGCCCTACCCTGCAAGGGGTCTTCCTGTGCTCCCAGATGAAGGAGGGAGTGGGTCACCCTAAACAGGGTGGCTGGGCGATTATCTGCAGATGCAATAAGAGCGGAAAAATAGTTCGATATTAATATACGACCTCACCAGTGTCCGGTCAGATTCGGAACAGCTGGCCCTCCAATCGCTCTCCAGGCGTCTTTTCCGGCGCTTCATCTCCCTCAGCTCCTCAGAAAACCAGGGAGCCAAATGGGATCGGCACCGGGTCAGAGGCTGCAAAGGCACGACGCGATCCAAAGCTCCAGCGGCCACCCTATCCCAGGTGGCCACCAGGTCTTCAGTCGAGTCATGAGCCAGAGCCTCAAGGAACGGCCCAAGATCTGCTGGAACCTATCCAGATCCATCAGGCACCTTGTTGGTTCCGCCTCCCTGCGGCGAGGTGTAGCGGTACGAAAGTCGAGTCGAAGGAGTGAGTGATCTGACCATGACAAGGGTTCAATAACTATATCCCCTATTTCTAGATCATTCAACCACTGACCTGAGACAAAACACAAGTCCAGAGTGTGTCCCCCCATGTGGGTAGGGCCATGAACTAACTGGGTCAGGTCCATGGCCGTCATGGAAGCCATGAACTCCCGAGCTGCCTCTGATGTTTCACCAACAGATGGCAGATTGAAATCCCCCATGACCATAAGTCTGGGGGTATCCACCACCACCCTGGCGGTTGATACCCCCATTATCCTACTTTGGGCACATTATTTTATTAGAAAGATATGCTGAATATTGTTTTTAGGATAGGAAGCATAGTGATTCCTTTGAACTTTGGTGTTGGAGAAAACTCCTGAGAATAGAGTGGATAGCCAAGTAAACAAATCATCAAACAAATCAACCCAGTGTTCTCACTCAAGGCACAAGTGACCAGGTGCAAATTATCCTAATTTGGACACACATGTGAAGAAAACATTCTGGAAAATTAGAAAAGGTTTTAATGCTGGGAAAGGCACGGGTGGGTTCTACTTACCTTTACTACCAGTTCGCAGCGGGGCTGCATGCTCTTCTGCGCAAGCATAGAAGCTACTGCACATGCGCAGAAGTGTTTTGATGATGTCAGGGTTGGTGGGTGGAGCCTCCTGCCAGTTTTATTACCGGTTCTATAGAACCGGTGCGAACCGGGAGCAACCCACCACTGGAAAGGCAGAATGAAAGAGAAGAAGAGGACGACCCAGCAGCGTAGTGGTTGAACTCAGTTATAGTGGCACTGTTTGGAAATTCAATATGACAGGGATAGAGCATCATGGAGAAAATCCGTGTATGGAAAGAGAAGAAGAAAAAGACAATTAGGGCAAAGTGGATGGACTTGATTACAGCCACAATAGTGCATCTGAAGGACCAAGTTGGGAACGGATCCTCCTGAACAAAATCCACATGGTTTTCTAAGAGTTGACCCCAATTTGATGGCACATAATCCGAGAACGTTAGACTGATGGAAAGAGAAACTCTTTGTATTGAAGTAGGTGCTCTGCTTGAGGTGAAACTATATGTGAAGAGCACAATTTCTCATCGTTCCCAGAAACCTTTAAATATAGTATGGAAAAAAAACAGGCAAAACCAACATTTCTATTATTAATGCTAATAGCACTTTTAAATAGCATCAAGATGCCTGATGCTTTCTAAGGCAAAAATCTCCTAACCTAATTTGCTAATTCAAGTCTGTCACAGTGGAAATAACAGAGTAAAGGAAAGGATAAATGAGGAGGCAAGATAAATAAGGATGTTGTATATGACCCTATCATTAATCAGAACAACACAAAAGTCTCAGGCTCTCAGTATATTGGGGAACAGAGTGGCAACCTCCAACTTCTCTCCTGTAGGCACCTGTCCTATAATCAGTACTAGTAAATTTCCAGTTTGGTTGCCTTGTGTGTGCCACTCTTTTATATATTATATAAATATAACTTATATTTATATTGTATATTTATATATGCAGGTACCATGAGCCATGGTGGTGCAGTGGTTAGAATGCAGTGCCGCAGGCTACTTCTGCTGACTGTCGGCTGCCAACAATTTGGCAGTTCGATTCTCACCAGCTCAAAGTTGACTTCCATCTTCTGAGGTTGGTAAAATGAAGACCCAGATTGTTGGGGGCAATATGCTGACTCCGTTAACTGCTTAGAGAGGGTTGTAAAGCACTGTGAAGCAGTATATATGTCTAAGTGTTGTTGCTATTGCTTCATCACTGGAAGTTTTTAAGAAAAGACTGGTACGGGGTCTCCTGCTTGAGCAGGGGGTTGGACTAGAACAGTGGTCACCAACCGGTGGTCCGTGGACCACTTGTGGTCCATGAGAAAATTTTGGTGGTCCACAGAAAAATTATTTGCATTTTTTATATTGCATTAAATCAGGGGTCCTCAAACTATGGCCCCTGGGCTGTATACGTGCAATTAATGTTTGTGCTGCTACAGAGGGTCTCTCCCTTCAGGGCCTTTTTGTGTGGGGCAGAAGGGGGCAGAAATTCCAACTTGGGGTCTGCTTCAGCCTCCTGGTGTGGGATTTTGGGCAAAGGCTGGAGGGAAGTGCCACTGGTGGTGAAGAGCCGGAGGGCCTCGTTCCAGTGGGACTGCATCATGGCCTGGAACTGGCTGACCATCTCAGCCTGCTGAGCCTCCAGGCACCGGTACCTGGCCTTGCACTCCTGCAGGTCTTCCCTCTGCTTGGAAAGCCTAGTCCTCAGTGAGGTGCTTCTGCTGAGCCTCCTTCTCGGCCAGATCCAATTTGAACTGAGCAGGCTGTTTTGCCAACTCTTTCTCATGGTGGCTGCTTAACTCCAGCAACTGCTTCCTATTGGGGCCCTAAGAAGCCCGGGTGGACAGGTGAGGAGTAGTGAGTAGAGGCTGGCAAGGTGCCCCTCGATGTAACATTGAGTTGGCCATACCCACCCAGTCACATGACCACCTTGCCACACCCACTCAGCCGGTCATTAGGCAGATCATATTAGTGGTCCACATGATTTAAAATTATGAATTTAGTGGTTCCTGAGTTCTGAAAGGTTGGTGACCCCTGGACTAGAAGATCTCCAAGGTCCCTTCCATCTCTATTCTGATAGATTGATTGATTGATTTTATAGGGTTTAAATAGAGCCCTAGTCCAGAGGATGTTGTTCAGTTCATATTTCTTCAATCAGTAAGAAGAATTAAGAATTAAAGTAATGTAACAAAAGTATAACTATCAATGACAAATCAAATTACAAAGAAAATTATGGCCAGGAATGATAAAACATTCAAACACAATTAAGGTTGGAAGCTCTTAATTTATCTTCTCTCCCTTCCCATAGATCTCCTCAAAAGGCAAGGTTTTATGGCTTTCCTAAAACCCCAGGGTTGAGCAGAGGAGTGGGATGAGATGACATTGACTGTTGTTGTTTGTCTCAAAATGTCTTAAGGCAGCCCTGATGTTTCAGTAATGGTTGTTGAGGTTTATTCATTATTAAATTTATTGGCCAACCATCTTGCCACATACGTTAATTTATAATAGTTCAGCTTAAGTTGGATTGTACTGTAAGGAGAAATTTAAATTAAGTGACGAAAGCGGCAACATACATCTGCTGTGGACAGCAGCTTCAGTCATTTGGAAGAATTGGTGAAGGAGCAGGATCACCACCTTCTGATAAGTCAAAGTTGGTGGTGGAGAAGGAAAAATTGACGGTCACATGATTGTGGGGATACTGCAACAATCACAGCTTTGCAAATGAAACTGGTCTGAACAGTGTGGAAATTCCCATCTAGTTTTATTTTTTCCAGCATGCTCTTTGAAACTCTTGAAAAATTACAGACCTTTTTTGGCATAATCAGGAGCACTGCAAAGAAAATTTAAAACTGGATTCAACTGGCAGAATAGTAAGTTTTCAAAATCTTTGTTAGTGTTGCTTCTTGCATTGATCTTAATTCAGTACCATCCATATAACACCCTCCCCAAATAATCTGCTGGAGTGGCAGTTAATCATCTTCCTGGAGAACAACAGAAACATGTGAAGGTCTCATTGTGTTTATTTGCCTGTTTGTACCCACAAGCTAACCCAAACAGTGCATTATACAATAACCATTTTTGAACCAAGATATCTAAAATTCATTAAATTAAAGAATGTGTAAAAAAAATTATCTGGGACCCATTATTCCATGAAAGTGCAATCGTGATTTCTGACATTCCCTGCCAGCTTCCCATAAGCAAAGTCAATGGGGAAGCCAGAAGGAAGCCAGAAGTCACTTCCTCTGCTTTTTTGCTCTTCTCTGATCTTTCTATTTTATATGCTTAGGTTTAGGTAAGTAAGTATTATTTTATTTTAAAGTTTGTTTGCCACTACAATGATTTTCCTATTTATGATATATACCCTTCTTCAATTATCACAGGACTGTTCAGCATTGGGGTAAAAAAAAACATATTACGTTCAATGTGGTCAGATCAGATTGCACTACCTTTCTCTCAAAGGATGAGCCAAGTGATCACAAGGTTGTTTAGTATTTACTACTAGAGCAGTAGTCCAGCACATAAGGGAAACATGGGAAGTAGGCAGGGGTGAAATCTACTTACCTTCCCTATCGGTTTGGAAGTGCATGCGCCACGCACACATGCTCGCTCCACTTGTGCACACATGCACGCACAGACCCTCTGTAAAAAACAGGTTAAAACCAGGAAGTAACAATGAGCGGGGCAGGTGGATGGAGACTTGCACTGCCGTCGCTACCAGTTCTCTGAACCACTCGCTGCCATCGCTACCAGTTCGGCCAGTAGCATTTCACCCCTGGAAGTAGGCCTTATCTTTCCTCCAAAGCCTCTTTTTTCTGCATTTTCCCTATTCATTCTCCTACTCCATATGATATCTTATTATCTATATTCCTCCCTCTTCCTGAACAGGCAGGTAGAGTTGATTTTTTCTGTAATTTCTGCTTTTGCTCCCCATCTGCACTTTACATGTTGCAAAAATATGGTACGTCTCTGATCCATTGTAGGAAGTTAGCACCCACTCCTCTCCTAGGAAAATGAGATATTTTAGGCAATATTAAAAGGGCAGAATATCTCCCCCAAAAGGGAGGCAGAAACTCAGCCCCACCCCCTTTGTCAATGGGCCATTAAGGCCTGGGTTAGTCTATTCTACATAACAAAGATCTACCTCTTTCAGGCAGAGCTATAATAGGAACCCCAAAGCCCTTTCATTACATCATCACCCAGCAAGGCTCAACCAAGCTTGGGACTCAAAAACACAACCTACAAAGTTACCCCTGCATAGCCCCATGGGAGTCTGATAACCAATCAGAATACAAGCTCAAATTCAAAAGCCCAGAGAGGGCATAAAACCCAGGCACTCTCTGCATCTCTTCCCTTTTCTCTTCACCCAAGATCTTCAAGGCATGTGATCCTGTCCACCATTAAAGCTATCTTTCCAAGCAGCCACCATGTTTCCAATGTCTTTCTCCCCACTTGGAACTGAACCCAGATATTCATTTCTTCCAACACCATGCTCAGGCCACCACCTAAACTTGCATTGACTTCTTATCAGCACTCCCATAACTCTAACCCTAGCTCATGCCTAAATCACTTGCATCATATGAACATTGGTTGATTCTCCCCCTAAATTCCTTCATTGGGGTCCTAGGTACCTTCGAAGCCTTCAGACTGGAAAGGAAAACATTTACCTTTACCTATGCTTAATCCTTGTTGCTACCACCTTCTCCAAACTAGGGTGAATAAATGCTGAGAGAGTGAAATAGAAAGAGAGCAAAGATGTTAATTTTCTGTGCAAAAAAATCTTATCGGACAAGCTGGACCAGACACTGTTTATATTCCATTCAAGTAAGTTTCACTACAATCCATTGATAGTTCTGGCTGTAATTAGGAGCCAGGAGGGCACAGGCTGTTCTCCCTGCTATGTGTCTCATCCATTACATTTGTTCTCTTATCAGCTGCTAATGGCAAATCAAGGGTGGAATTATGGCAACATTAATGGAGAACTTTCTCCTATTTCTTTTCAAAAATAATGGCTGTACTTAGCATAAAACTATTATCTGGACCTTGGTTTGCCTGCATGGATAACAATTATTAGTCTGGTGTAAGAACCACAAAGGGGGGAACTGTTTTTTAAATTAACTGATTCTATTCCATTCAAGCCAACGCAGTATTTAATAGATATTTTTGGTAAGGATTATTTTTGTTGATGGCTTCCGCAATTAACTGAATATTATTTTGCTACAATTCCTAAAGGTAAACATTTTTTAATCCCGATATTGTAGCTGGAGAAAGACACCCTTGAAAAGGAGAAGAATGACTTCCCAAATGCAGGGGGGAAAAAAATCAGATCTGACTTAGTAATTTAGCCTCTTAGCAAGCCTCTTAGCAAGGAAAGGTACAGTATGTTGGGTCTGGCTGATATTACTTTTACAATTTTATGTCACCTTGCCTTTGGTATCATATGTGAAAAACGTTGTGGGAATGTTTTTTTCCTCTCTCACCACACACACTTGAAAATGAACATTTAACACAACTGGATTGACATTTTTGCTTAAGGATCTGACTTTTTTTCTTTTTGGAAATGGAAAATGCTTGTTACAAATATTGTAGCCAAATATTGTATGTATGTGTGTGTGTGTGTGTGTGTGTGTGTGTGTGTAATTTTATTTTAATTCTCTTTTCGTAGGTCTTTGTGTATTTTTGTTTCATCCAGGTTTTTCCTAGTAAATCAAGATCTTTATACAGCCATGGTTCAGTGAAATCTCATTCACTAGTATTTTTTGGCTTTATCAGACATCAGAGCAGCATTTTGTTATCTGTTTTAAGATTTAGGGGAGACTAAGATAGCTATTTCTGGCTTGTTTGCCTTCTTCGGTTAGCCACACCCCCATCTCCTGACTCCTCCCTGTAAAGGTCAAATATTTATTTTATTTTATTTTAAAATAAATCTTAAAATCAAATCTTTTAAATCTTAAAACAGACAACAAAATGATCTTGATTTACGTAGGAAAAACCTGGATGAAACAA
>WNWU01000030.1:13063191-13083600 GCA_012654045.1 Ptyas mucosa
AGAATAGAATAGAATAGAATAGAATAGAATAGAATAGAATAGAATAGAATTTTTTATTGGCCAAGTGTGATTGGACACACAAGGAATTTGTCTTGGTGCATATGCTCCCAGTGTACACAAAAGAAAAGATACGTTCATCAAGAATCATAAGCTACAACACTTAATGATAGTCATAGGGAAAAATAAGCAATCAGGAAACAATATCAATATAAATCGTAAGGATACAAGCAACAAAATTACAGTTATACAGTCATAAGTGGGAGGAGATGAGTGGTGGGAACGATGAAAAGATTAATAGCAGTGCAGACTTAGTAACTAGTTTGACAGTGTTGAGGGAATTATTTGTTTAGCAGAGTGATGACATTTGGGGAAAAACTGTTCTTGTGTCTAGTTGTTCTGGTGTGCAGTGCTCTATAGCATCGTTTTGAGAGTAGGAGTTGAAACAGTTTATGTTCAGGATGTGAAAATGTAAATATTTTCACAGCCCTCTTTTTGACTCGTGCAGTATACAGGTCCTCAATGGAAGGAAGGTTGATAGCAATTGTTTATTCTGCAGTTTTTTTTTAAAAAAACTTGGAATAAACATATGTCACTAAGCCCCTTACATGTGAATGACTTGGTGCATTAACTGATGTTCTATGACGGGGTTCCCCAACCAGGGTACTATTCGTGGCCTGTTAGGAATCAGCTGCCCAGTTGGAGGTGAGCAGTGGGCAAGCAAGCAAAACTGAAACCATTCCCCCTTTTCCAGTCCATGGAAAATTTGTCTTCCACAAAAGTGGTCCTTGGCGCCAAAATGGTTAGGATCCACTGCTCTATGAGATTTTTGTCTCAATTTGGCACTAACCTGGACCAGGGGTACAATGTATAATGTAAATGAAACGGCCTTCTTTTATTTTTATCTGCATTCTTTTGTGACATGTACTAAATCATGTCCAAGAAAATGGATGATGTTTTTGTGCATAAGATAAACCAGTGACTCTGCTCTAGTCTTCTGCGTTTATGCACTATAGATCTTGTGTCTTTGTAAAGATGGATAATCACAGCATCTCTGAGAAGAGATTCATTCATTTTCTGCCTGTCTCTTTCAGATGCATTTGTCGTGAATTCTGAAAAGTGGGCAATCCTTTTAGATGGGACCTGACAAAACAAAGAGGACTCTGGTCCCCAAATAGCCATAGAAGGCACACTGCAAGGTCAGACTTCGTTAAAATAGTGCCAGATCTTCCAATTTACAGCTTATGTTTCCTTTTTTTCCCCTTTGATGAAATAAACATTGCGTGATGAAGGGTTACAAAATATAATCAGACTAAATTATGTTACATAAATCATCTCAGCACATTGATTTAAAACAATTGCATTGTTTCGCATTGCCTGGGAAGTTCTCCTTCATGGAATAATTTGGCTGATTTCCATTCCTTTTCTTTGCATATGGCAATCAGTCTTTGCCAATATCTTAGTGAATAAGACAGCAAAACCTAATGAGCTGTGCATTATAAATCTGTAATACATCTCTTGGATGAGTTCATTTTATACAGGCATGTTCGTACATAAGCACAGAGATGGGAAGTTTTAAAAATCTTTGTTGTAATTCCAGAGGAGACCGCATGAGTGGGGATTTCTTGACAGAATGTACAGGGCTATGTTGATTTAAACCCGCTATTCTAAAAGTTCAAGATAATTTTTAGGAGAGAATTTTTGGAACGTATCTAAGACATCTGGTCAGGAATGTTCTTATTAAACTTGCACTATTTCTTCCAGGCAAGTGTTTTTCAAAATATCCATTCTCGGGGACTCAATCTTCTCACAAGCACCCTTCTTCCAAGGGATTCTGCTGGGGAAATTCCAGGATGAGATCAGTGTCTTGATTGAAGTCCCTCAACTTCCAGCAGCTCAACTCAACAATTCAACTGCAAAATCTTACAATCTCTTCTTTATCCAGAAGGAATGTGCTGGCCAGAATTTTCCCTCCACTGCATCTCCACTGCAATGTTGTTCCCACTCTTTCAGGGGAGTCCAATTCACCATGAAAGTTCATGGGAAGCTCCTGAACTTAGATTAACCCTGATGGTAGGAGGTTAAAAACAGTTTTCTAAAAAAAAAAGTATGAATTTCAATCTTGTATCTGTTACTGTCTTAACTTCTCCATTCCCTTTTCTCATATCTGTTTTATTCTGTTGAAAATGGATGTTTGGGTTATGATTGCATTGGATTTGAATATATATTATAAACAATGTTGGTTATTTGTGGTATGGTGGTAGATGAGCACATGGATCTGACTTGCGTTACAGAGACGTGTCTGGATTAAAAATAGAAACGTAACCCAATTTTTCTTCTCTGCTCTTATCAGATCTTCAGGCACATTTCAACTACATGTGTCAGTGAGTGCATTGGATAAGACTTCAGCTGCAGGAAGCGAAGCAAGTGAAGAAATGCTTAGAGTTATGGAAAAAAACCACAAAGAAATTATCTTGAGTGATTGTGATTGGGTACCTACGTACAGAAATATGGCCTGGGGACAAGAGTGGCAAATTTTCATCCCTGCTCTCATCACATCTTCAGATTCATGTCCAACTACTTTGTTCTGGTTACCAACATCTTCTTGGAGAAAGAAAGGAATGAAGATTGCCCTAAAGGCTGCCGTGACATGATTGTGATGAGCTTTTGCCTGTATGGGTCAAAATAAGCTCAGGTTAAATTCCTGAAAGGGAGTTCTGATTTGCTGGTGATTGATTTGGCTTGATTTCAAGTTCCAACCTTAACCGGGACTGTAATTCCCCTACAGGAGCAGATTCACAATTTGGGGGTTTATTTCAGGATCCACAAATAACTCTTTCCCTTATCACCTCATTTATAGTCTCCTGTAATGCTGTCTACACGGGGTGGCTCTCCTTAAAGATAACTTGGAAGCTTCAACTGATAGAAAATGTAGGGACAGTACATACAAGACTGTTACAGCTATGCTGTGATCACTGCTTTGCTTACCGGTTTATTTCCAGGTCCAATTCAAGGTTCTAGTTATCTGTTTTAAAGATCTGCATGGCTAAGGCCACAAGTACCTACAGAATGATTTACACGTTTACAGCCTTACATGTTCAGGGATTGGCTGAGGGTCCCCATCCTCCAAGAGATGGTGGAGGTTGGGCCTTCTAAGGAATAGCTCCCAACATTTGGAACTCCTGCCAGCCCAAACAAGGAATGTTCCTGATCTTCTGGCCTTAATGAAGGCTTTATGTATTCTATTGTGCCAACTGTGAATGCTGGGTTAGGTAGATTAGGACTGCCTGGGATAGCCAAATTAAATTCTCCATTGTTATTTTAGTGGTTTTTGTTTGATTGCAAATTACTCTGCTTCCTTTGTTGAACTGGGCAGTCTACAGAGAATTATGTAAATAATTATATAATTCTACACATTCTATAATTATATCAATAAATAATATCAAGAAAGGCAGAAGCATTTCTATCAATCAATCAATAACAAACCAACTTCTGCTTTAGGGAGATAATGCTGCCTCTCATTCATATTCTTCTGTGAGTTATTTGAAGCCTTTGTTGAGAAAGTTGAACAAGATATTAGCCTTTTTGAAAAGAGTTTCTTTAAAAGCGAGAACTGAAACTGTGAAGCGTCTATTGGATTCCAAAAAGCTGAATGCACACAGCAAGGCAGTGAAACTCCATGGGGGAGCTATTCAGAATAGATAGCTAAATTTTTATTGCTTTGGGGCTAATGCTACTTTCTTTCTGCAGATGTGGCTGTTATTATTATGATAGCTACAGAAGCTTGTAAAAGCTGTTCAACGCATACGACCCAGAATGACAGTGATTATATAGGATAAGGCAAAAAACAGCACTAGGGCAAAGGACCCAGAATTTAAATTTCAGCTATTAGCTATTTTGAAATTGTGGACAATCTGAGATGGAAAGGTATTGATTACACACATAGATCAACTACATGTTGCTAGGCTCATTGTTTTGAGTAGTCCCAAATCATAGTTCTTCTCTTTTCTTCTTTCAGGATCCATATAGAGTACTGTGTTAAGACAAACCTAGAAGCATCTAAACTTGTGATTGAAAGAGGTCAGGGGTGAAATCCAGCAGGTTCTGGAAGGTTCCGGAGAACCGGTAGCAGAAATTTTGAGTAGTTTGGAGAACCGGTAAATACAGCCTCTGGCTGGTCCCAGAGTGGGATGGGAATGGAGTTTTTGCAATATCCTTCCCTCCCGGAGTGGGGAGAGAATGGAGATTTTACAGTATCTTTCCCCTGGAGTGGGGTGGGAATGGAGATTTTGCTGTATCCTTCCCCTGCCACAGCCACCAGGCCACGCCCACAGAACCAGTAAGGAAAAATTTTAGATTTCACCCCTGAAAGAGGTCTTGTTCATGTAAGAAGTTTGAAAGGAAAAATAACTATTTCTTCTTTATTAGAATGAAGAAATGCTGACCAAAAGGTGCTTCCCTTACCCCCACCTCAGGAGGCAACTGGACTTTCTTGTTTTTTCTTTTGAAGACGTTTCGCTTCTCATCCAAGAAGCTTCTCTGGCTCTGACAGGATAGTTACCCACTATCCTGTCAGAGCTGAAGCAGCTTCTTGGATGAGAAATGAAATGTCTTAAAAAAACAAACAAACAAGAAAGTCCAGTTGCCTCCTGGGGATGGGGGGAGGGAAGCACCTTTGGGACAACCATGACCTGGATGACTGAGAATCTCTACAGACATTCATCTGCTGAATATTGTTTCTAGGATAGGAAGCATAGTGATCAGTAGTGAAATCCAATTTTTTTTACTACCGGTTCTGTGGGTGTGGCTTGGTGGGTGTGGTGTGGCTTGGTGGGCATGGCAGGGAAAGGATACTGCAAAATCTCCATTCCCACCCCACTCTGAGGCCAACCAGAGATGGTATTTGCTGGTTCTCCGAACTACTCAAAATTTCTGCTACTGGTTCTCCAGAACCTGTCAGAACCTGCTGGATTTCACCCCTGATAGTGATTCCTTTGAACTTTGGTGTTGGAGAAAATTCCTGAGAATACAGTGGATAGCCAAGAAAACAAACTGATGGATCATCAAACAAATCAACCCAGTGTTCTCACTCAAGGCACAAATGACCAGGCTCAAATTATCCTAATTTGAACACATTATATGAAGAACCAACTCTCTGGGAAAGGTTCTAATGCTGGGAAAGGTAGAATGAAAGAGAAGAAGTGGCGACCCAGCAGCATAGTGGTTGGACTCAGTTATAGTGGCAATGAATGCACTGTTTGGAAGTTCAACAGGACAGTTAGGGATAGAGTGTCATGGAGAAGATCCATGTATGGAAAGAGAAGAAGAAGACAATCAGAGTAAAGTGGATGGACTTGATTACAACAGCAATGGGTGTATCTGAAGGACCAAGTTGGGAACAGATCCTCCTGGACAAAATCTACGTGTCTGTAAGAGTTGACACCAATCTGATGGCACATAATCCGTGTATGTAATTCTTAGAGTCAAAAACCATTTTTCAGTGGTAATGCATTTTACAAGGAATTTATGACTGCAGTACTCTTTCTGGGCTTCAAAATCCAGGTGACCACTAGGTGGCAGGAAGGAGCTAGAATTCCCAGTAGCTCTTTACTGCCCTCCTAGAATTTTTGTAGCACTGATAAAACAGTCCTAGATTTTATTCTGAAAAGAAGGCTATACTATCTATTAATTAATCTACATTAAATACAATTAGGTTCAGCAATTGAGACACTCTTCAGCCCTGGATGTGTTGTTTGTAATATATAAAATCACTTGCTTACTTGATTTTCAGTGCATTTCAGACAGTTTTTTGATTTTCATAAAGCAGTGAATGCAAATATTTTTTTGAATATACACTGCTCAAAAAAATAAAGGGAACACAAGCAGAAGACATCCGAGATCTGAATGAATGAAATATTAAATACTTTGTTCATTACATACAGTAGTTTTGTGTTCCCTTTAGTTGTTTGAGCAGTGTATAAACTACTGTATGTAAAGAACGAAGTATTTAATAAGGCTATTTCATTCATTCAGATCTCGGATGTCTTCTGCTTGTGTTCCCTTTATTTTTTTGAGCAGTGTATTTTCTTTAGGTTTACCTTGAACAATTCTGGAAGCTAAAGAGTCACTTTTGGAGAAACAATCATAAAAGCATAGCAAGTGATTCTTGCTTATAAGCAATGGTGAAATCTAAAATTTGTTACTACCGGTTCTGTGGGCGTGGCTTGGGGGGGGTAATGTGACTGGGTGGGTGTGGCCATTTTTTTTTTTACTTTTAAAACCATTTTTTCTACAATCTCTTCAGCGAAGAGGTTGTAAAAAAATGCTTTCAAAAGGCTCTGACAATCCTGCCTTGAGTCTTCGGAGAAAGGCAGCATACAAGTTGAACAAAATAAATAAAAATCCCACCTGAGTTGCCTGATCGGCAGAGGCTTTTTAAAAAAGCCTCTGCCGATCAGGCAACTCAGCTTGGATCGTCAGAGGCATTTAAAAGAAAAAAAGGGTTTTTTTCTTTTAAAAGCCTTTGACGATCCCAGCTGAGCCGCGCGATCATCAGAGACTCTTTTTTTTACTTTTAAAAGCATTTTTGCAGCCGAAGAGGTTGTAGAAAAAATGCTTTTAAAAGTAAAAAAAAAGCCTCTGATGATCACGCGCCTCAGCTGGGCATGGGGGAGGGGGCAGGGATTTTTGCTACTGGTTCTCCGAACCACCCGCCTCCATTGCTACTGGATCGGGCAATCCGGTCCGAACTGGGAGCATTTCATCCCTGCTTATAAGTATTTTATTTATCTAAGGTACAAAGGTTAGTTTCAGATATCTTCAGAAATACTGTAAAGTGAGATGATTGCAGTAGAATTAACTAGGATACAGATAGTCCTCGAATTACGACCACAAATTGAGCCCAAAATTTCTGTTGTTAAGTGAAACATTCGTTGAGTGAGTTTTGCCCCATTTTGCAACATCTCTTATGGTAATTGTTCAGTGAATCACTGCAGCTGATAGCTTAGTAACCTGGTTGCGAAGTGAATCTGGCTTCCCCATTGACTTTGCTGGTCAGAAGGGATCACATGAACCTGGGACAGAGCAACCGTCATAAATATAAACCAATTGCCAAGCATCTGAATTTCGTTCACATGATCATGGGGAAAGCAGGATTTCCTGCTTTCTAGAGAAGCTAAACCACACAGCACAGCTGATCCCCCCCCCTCGCTATTCTACTTACCTTCCTAAGCCTCCTTTTGGCACATGCATGCACAGTACGTGCCAAAAAGAGACTTGGGAAGGTAAGTAGAACAGCAAGGGGGGAATCAGCTGTGCGGCGCAGTTTAGCTTCACTAGAAAACAGGATTCCCTGCTTTCTAGCAAAGCTAAACCGTGTGGCACAGCTGATTGTTGGATCATCGCTTTTTTAAACTACTGGTTCGACTGAACCGGTAGCTTTTTTTTTTGCTACCGGTTCTCCTGAATTGGTAGTTTTTATCACTACCAGTTCGCCCAAAACAGAGCGAACCGGTAGCATTTCACCCCTGCTACAGATCCTGGATCCTACAGATCCTGGAATAAGATGGGATTGAAAAAAACAACAACTGTGGAGACCCTGGTGCTTTTTGAGCTTTTGTTGTTTTCTTGCAGACATTTCATTAACCAGCTAGTTAATATCATCAGTGCTAGAAGGGAGCGTTCTGTTTATATATACTAGTGGCTTGCCCTGTCAGTGTTGGTGGGAGTGTTCTTAATTGTTCCTTGATTAGGCTGTTGTTTACTGTTTGTGTTTAAAAATAGGAAGTAGTAATATGGTGAGTATTAGTGCTAATAGTCCATTTGCAATAAATAGCTGAAGGCTAATTCTTACAGAAGGTAAAATTATGGACTTGTTCAAAATAAGACAGTTTTTCATCTAATTTATTATTGATGTGGACTTGTGACGTTTCCTTTCCTTTCCAATGAACATATGCCTTTGCATTATACTGAGGCAGACAGTTGAGACATCTAATCAATTACCTGTCCTGATTGTGGTACTGCCAAAAGGTTCTTCCTCTGAAACCTTCTGCATAAGTTCTTTGGGCTGAGGAAGAAAAAACTTCAAAGAACAAAACAAGAAAGAACAGTTGCCTCCTGAAAAAGCACCTTTGGGACAACCATGTCCTGGATGACTAAGAATCTCCATAGACTTTTAGCCATGCACTTTGGGATGAACGCACTTCAAACGGTGTAGGAGTGTGAACAGATTTCCAGAAAAAAAAAATTGCAGACTACAGGTACCATTAGCACTATTCAGGTGACCCTGAGGACACCGATAAACCTCCAAGTGCTTCAACGACCCTCTAAAAGGATGCAAATGACCAAGCTGTCTGCAAGGAAAATAAATCCTTCCATTCCCCACCCTCCAGTCAGAGCTGAAGAAGCTGCTTGGTTGAGAAGCAAAATGTCTTCAAAGAAAAAACAAGAAAGTCCAATTACCTGAAAAAGTTCCTTTGGGACAACCATGACCCGGGGTGAAATTTACTTACCTTTCCTACCAGTTTGTCAAGGTGCGCGCGCCATGCGCATGCTCGCTCTGCTTGCACACGCTGTCATCTGCGAATGCACAAAGCCTTCTGCGCATGTGCAGAGGTCTAAAATGTCGCAAAAAAAGCGATGTCATGATGTCCACGCGGGTGGGTGGAGCTTCCCGCAGCTGCTGCTACTGGTTCGCCTGAGCCGGATAGAACTGGCTGGATTTCACCCCTGCCATGACCTGGATGACTGAGAATCTCCATAGACCTTTGGGCTGAGGACTGAAACCTGGAACCTTTGGAAGTACAGGGAAGATACATTGCTAATTCTGACCCAAAATAAACTCTGGCTAAGTTATGATCTACAGTTTTTCATCAGCTTGTAGAAATAAGTAAGAAAGTTGCCTCTGTATAAGGCAGAAGCCACAGCAATTAGCTTGTTTCTGTCTGCCTACATATTTTATTTACTACATTTCTATTGTGCCTTTTCTCTGAGAACCTCTGATGACGTAGAAAACCTAATACCGTCCTCTCAAAAATTATCCTGTAGGACAGCAGTCTCCAACCCTTGTGACTTGGCGGCCTGATAGGAGATGAGAGGGAACCAGACCATGCAAGTGGTGGGCTGCCATGAATGCGCACATCTAGTGCAGGGGTGGGTTCTACTTACCTTTACTACCGGTTCGCAACGGGGCTGCGTGCATGCACAGAAGCTTCTGTGCATGTGCAGAAGCATTTTGATGATGTTGGGATCAGTGGGCAGAGCCTTCTGCCGGTTTTACTACCAGTTCTATAGAACTGGTGCAAACCGGGGGCAACCCACCACTGATGCAGCACACATGCATTCACACAAAGGTCGACTTGCACAAATTGAGCTGCACGCATGCATGCATGCTGACTCACTACTCGCGCAAGCAGAGCTGTGTGTGCACGTTGGTGTGCTGCTTGCGTGCTCCGGTTCCAAATAGGCCATGGCCTGGTAGTGGGCTGCAGCCCAGGGGTTGGAAATCCCTGTTGTAAGAGAATGTGGAACAGTTTAAGTCACACAATGATCTCCCTAGTCTAAGTCCAACTGTTTCCTGGGTCTCCATTGCCTCTTGGAGGCAATCAAGCTTCTTAGTTGCCTCACAATGTACCGATATACCCAAACCGTTCCTCTGGAATGGGCAATTGCTTTCACTGAAGTGCTGCAGTATGGAATTGAACCTGCAAAGGTGGTCTGTGAACAACACCGTGGAAAAAAGAATGTGAGTTTCACATTCAGACATATGCCTTTGTGCTTGACAAAGCACTGCTTCTAGTAATTGCCAGAAAACTCAGTGTGTGAATTTGAGACATAATTCTAATTCAAGATAGGATTAGAACAATCTAAAGTAGGCTTAGTTGCTATGGTGCAGAAGGCAAAGTTCTGGTTGTTAACAAAAACATCATGTACATTCCATATGCTTTGTAGTGGGCTTACAGGAGATCTTTCAGAGTAAATTCATATGATTGATTAAACCAATTATCTTAGCATCTCGTGCAAAACCTCAACCTGATTTTAGGCCATCTAGTGGTAGCCAATAGATTGCTTTTTGGTTGCTATTAAGAAATCCACGACAATAAGCAATAAGGAAGACTGCAAGAAGGTAGCCTGTTGAGCACATTGTATGTTGTGAGACACCTTATGAAGATGGCATTGAGAGAATGTACTCTGCACAGAGGGGATCTTTCCTCTTACATATATCTAATAGTTGCAGGGCAGAGCTTAAACCAAGAGTCTCGTTCTTTAAAAGAAAATGTTTCTACATGTATAGTTTCAATGGGTGTAAAATAACCATGTGTCATTCCAATTGCAAACAACACACAAATTATTGGGGCTATAAAGGTGGCCTTGGAATTCTGCAGGAGTTGCTTATACCTTAAAAAAGGAACACTGTATTGTAGTGCGTAGACACACTCTTTTTCTGTAAAAAGAAATGTAGCCCACGAAAATGGGCATTTTGCTTCATTTATTGCTGCAATAGACTTTCATGTGCTAAGAAAGTTATAGTTTTTTAGTTGCATTTACTACTGGACCTTGCAATCACGAGAGCTATTATTTTAGGTCACTGTGCAAAATAAGGATGTTGTATTGACTTTTGGACCAGCATATCCATCCTATTCCAGCACTGAATTTTCCTTGCATCTTTTCTAATATTATTAAGAGAAATAGTTGAGTTTTCTCAACACTGCATTGTATATCCCAATGTCTTTTCCTTGATGATACTGATAATTTCACACTTCTCACAAATTGTTTTGAAGACAGTCTGATTTTGTACATGTTCTACCTAAGTTATTTTAGATAATTTCCCATGGATCTAAAACTTCAAAGGCTTTTATTGTCATTCTATTGTCATTACCCATTCTTTTACGTAGCAAAAAGAACACGGTAGGATTTGTTCATTTATCCATGATATAAATGTAATCAATTTTACAGAAGTAATCAGTTTGTTGTTTAAAATACTTTTTTATTCATTTTTTCAATCTACAAAATGCCTAAGGTACTGTGAGAAAACCAACTAAGTAAATAAAAACAATTAAGAATGTGAGCATCAAAGGAACTGAGAGGATTAACATAATAAACCCAACATATGGAAAATTATATAAAAACGATCTAGTTTTCAGAAATGGTATTTACTCAATGCCCAAATGTAATTAAAAACACCTCCACTTTGTGACTGTCTGTTTTTTCTCCTTTGGATCTGTCAACATCTCTAAAATGTATGATCAGAAGTTAATTCTGGTGGCAGAATCTGTAGTACCAGGATGAGCAAAGTGTAGCCACTGGAGCTTACTCTGGCCATTATTGCTGAACACTGATAATGATTTTTTTTCTCTCCATTTGGAGAGAAGAAACATAAAAACTGCAGTGTAAATCCTACATAAAGGACTTAGTGCAGTGATGGCTAACCTTTTTGTCATTGTGTGCCGGGGGGGGGGGGGCAGGGGAGGTTCCCACATGCACGTGCCCACATTCATAATTCTATGCACCCCACCCCGCACATGCGTACGCAACCCCCCTCCCCCTGCTCCTGGCAAGCGATGGCCCGGTAGACCTGTTTTTCTTTCTCACCTGGCTCCAGATCCTCTCTATGCATCTGAGGAGGGCAAAAACAGTCTTCCCCACCCCCTTGGAGGCCCTCTGCAGGCCCAAAATGGCCAATTTCCCAACTTCTGATTGGAATCTTCTCTAGGAGTCTCTGGAGGCTGGGGACAGCAAAAAAGTCACTTCCTGTCCAACCAGAAGTTGGGAAATGGGTCATTTTGGGGCTCCGGAGGGCCTCTAAAGGGGTGGGGAAGGCTGTTTTTGTCCTCCCCAGATGCATAGAGAGGATCTGCAGCCAGATGAGAAAGAAAAATGGGCCTTCCCCACCCCCCCAGACCCTCTGGAGGCAGGAAACAGCCTGTTTCTCTACTTCTGGTGGGCCAAGAAGGCTCAAAAATGGAGCTGAGCTGGTGTGCCCACTGATATAGCTACACGTGCCACCTGTGGCACGCGTGCCATAGGTTCACCATCACGGCCTTAGGTTCGCCATCACAGACTTAGTGTTTAAAAAATGGTAGTCCTCAAATTATCTTCCTCCCCCAAATCAAGAGGAAAAATCAGCCCAACAGTCTTCAGCATTTCCCCATTCCAGAGGTGGGTTTCAGCAGGTTCTGACAGGTTCTGGAAAATTGGTAGCGGAAATGTTGAGCAGTTCAGAGAACCGACAAATACCACCTCTGGCTGGCCCCAGAGTGGAGAGGGAATGGGGATTTTGCAATATCCTTCCCCCAGGAGTGGGGAGGGAATGGAGATTTTACAGTAAAAATTTTTGAAACCCACCACTGCCCCATTCCCTGTGGCTTCTGCCTCCATCCCCAAAAGTTAGATCCCAAATTAATAGATAAAACACAGATTTTTTTTTAAAAAAGTTTCATTTTGTCATAATGAAATTTTTAGACATCCATTATTCTGGCGTATTTCAATCATCTTCTCTCCCCTGCCCACAAAAAAATGTATTTTGGTTTTATTATAATCAGCTTGGCATTTCTCCTTTCCCTTGTTTCATTCCTCCAATCATTTTTGTCACCTTTCCTCTCATGTTGTTTTTCTGAACAAAAAGAAAAGAAGGGAGCCTGGAATGCTGAGAAGATACACACATATTTAAACCTGTGCATGTGATTTCTATGATAATCCACAATTTGTGCTTGTGTGTGTGTGTGGGGGGGGGGGGGTTGGACTGTTGAGGGATATTTGGTATGGGTTTTACCATTGAAAGTTCTGAGTATTTTCCTGGGTGACTTCAAATCACCGAAAAGACAGAAAAACCTTTGAGATGTAGAAAATATTCTTCCTGCTTCCTGCCTCAAGATAATATTACCTCCAAGGTGACAATAAAGATGTATTAGGCTTAGTTTCCCTTGTTTTGTGGGTTTTTATTTAATAGTCTTACTTTGATAGTGATCGAACTGCTGAGGAAAGCCCTTGGAAAGCTTCTAAAAAAACTGAAAACTGAAAATTGAGAAGCAGCTTCCAATGGACTGCATCTCAGCAACTGGGGTCAAGTTATTTACTTTAAATAAGCAATTTAAGCCCCTAACTCAACAGACGTTGAAGATGAAATTGTACAGATAATCCTCAAATTATGACCATTTGTTCATCAATCATTTGAAGTTATGATGGCATTGAGTGGTGGTTACAATGGGCCTTTGGAATTCCGTTGCCTACTGACTCACCTTGCACACCCTTACTTTATGATTGCTTCACTCAGTGACAGAAATTCTGGTTTCAATTGCATTATAAATTGAGGACTACCTATAACTGCTCTGCTTCTTCTCTGAATTTGGACTCAGTTCCAAATAAAGTTAAATAAATTAGGAAGATATCACTTATACAAGAATCCAGCATTAGAACATACAAATCAATGTTTTCTCACAACAGTTGTGTTGTCCCTAATTATTTTCAAAAACTGCAGCCATTAGTAAGAAACTTGATAGTCTATTCCAGTTTGTGAACTACTTTCCTGATGATCAGATTGCTGAAGGATCTCATCCCATAGCCTGGAAGAGTTTTAATTTTTGAACTCCTGAAGATGTTCAACCAATGTCAGGATACCTATTTGATACTTTCCCTAGTTGTATTTTTCAAACACCCCAATAATTGTTTTCTACCAAAAACAACATCAAAAATAAGCCTAGATCCTTTACTCATAAAGGAAGTGTTCTTTCTCCGAGACTGTTACCTCATGCTCCAGTGCCCCAAATTAATATGGATGTGGTAAAAAGACTCCCTAGATCTTTAGGTGGCTATACAGTCTTAATTGAATTTAAAACTCCAATGATCTCACATGTTGTTTAAAATGAGGAAATTTCTAAAGCTGTTTTTGTGATCTTGATATCAAACCATTACAGCCAAACAAAAAGCACAGGTGTAATATTTAACTAATTAGCCAAGAGGTGAAACCAACTTCAAAAAATCCCAAATTGCTAGATAAGAAAGCACTGAGAAGAAATGATGACATTCATTTAGTGAGTCTTTAACTCTCTTTTTCCATTATTGCCCCAGAAGAAACGTTTAATTTAAAAAATCTATTTCTCTCAGCTGCCAAAGATGGATCAAGGTATCATCCTACAGTGATAAGAGGACTAAAACAAGTTTTGTTAGCACTTATACTGAGATAATCTTGTATTAAATCTATTTCAACTTCACTGCCAAAGTTTGTGATTTTGCAGATCTAACTCAACAAGTCAATCCTATAAACCTCAGAGCTCCTATAGACATTTGCAGCTTATCCAAGACAACTCTCTATTAACCTCTTCATCATTCCTTAGGTACCATCAAGCTGAACTGTGTTATAGAAACCTAGCTAAAAGCTGTTTTTAGAGAAGTATCAGAAGAAAATACCAGAATTTTCTCATATTGCAGATCCCTCATTGAACTAAGCTGCAGCCCAATTCTTGGAGGACAAATATATTCCTCCGAGACCCCATCATAATATCTGTGCTTTGGCTATATTGGATTACATGAGGTTAACTCTGCATACATTCATCTCTTCTGCTCCTACAAAAGCAAATCAAGAAAATCCTAGAGGTAATTCCTGTTGAATGACATTTGGATATCATTACCCAACCAATGCTTGATTTCTTGGAATGTGGCCGATTGTCCCAAAGGTGCTTTTTCAAAAGGCAACTGGACTTTCTTTGTTTTTTCTTGAAGACGTTTCACTTCTCATCCAAGAAGCTTCTTCAGTTCTGAAGACGTTTCTTGGATGAGAACTGAAGAAGTTTCTTGGATGAGAAGTGAAAAGTCTTCAAGGAAAAACAAAGAAAGTCCAGTTGCCTTTTGAAAAAGCACCTTTGAGATAACCATGACTGAGACTCTCCATAGACAATGTGGCAGATTGATTTTCCAAACAGAGACGCCATTTTCAATTGCCTATTAGGACAATTTGAGATGTTTCATTTGCAAGTAATCTTGAAAAACAAACCTGTGACACTAGATGCTTAGATATCTTTTTCACTTCAAGCAACTCCTGCTCAGAAGGTGGCCATTTTCAAAGGGGCATTAGTATTTCCCTAAATCATATCCAATGGCCTCTGTGCCTATGTCTAATGCCTTGCCTAACACTATGGAACTGCAAATCGAGGGACAAAGTTTTAGGTTAATTAATGTTTATTTCCCTCCTCACAGATTGTGATACCAAATAAATGATTTGGGAGGATTTGCTTAAGGGTTATATATTGGGATCAATTTGCTAGTGTCCAAATTTAGAGCTGATTTTAGACGATTTCTAAAGCAGGCTGGATCCTTATGGCAAATCCCATTTATTGTTGTTATTTTATAAATTTTAATCTTGATACATACTTCAACTTGGATCTCACCATTCTATCCATGAAGGAATTAAGAATAGTGGAACGTAGCCAATTGGCCATTCAATGTATTCTCTTTTTAAAGTTGCTGTGTCCTATTGATATTGAGGAAAAATTCACTTTCCAGGAAGGCTAAGGTACCATTGTGATAAATTACATGATAATATTGCAGAAGCTGTCCACTTGTTGTCTTGTTTTTAAGGTAATTCTCTATGCTGACAATAATCATTTCCCACTTACTGGAAATTTATCTGCTAATGCCCTAGTGCCCTCATGGTGAACCTATGGCACGCGTGCCACAGGTGGCACGCGGAGCCATATCGGTGGGCATGTGAGCTCAGTTCCTGCTCTTTCTTGCCTCCAGAGGGCCTAGGGTAGTGGTGGGGAAGGCTCGTTTTCTGCTCTCCCCAGGCTCTAGAGCCTTTCTAGGAGCCTGGGGAGGGTGAAAACTGTGGGACCGGAAATCAGCAAACTTTCTGGCTTCTGGAGGGCCTCCGTGGGAGTGGGGAAGCCCATTTTTCCCCTCCCCAGGCTCCTAGAGAGGCTCTGCAGCCTGGGGAGAGCAAAAAATGGGCCTACCGGGCCCACCAGGCCAAAAGTGGGGGGAGTGCAAGGGGAGGCTCATGCACGCATGCGCGGGGGGTGGGATGCATAGAGTTATGGGTGTGGGCAGACCCGCGTGTGACCCCTCTGCTCCCCCTGCTTTTTTCAAAAAGGTTAGCCATCACTGCCGTAGTGTAAAGGCAGGACCAAGAAGGGCTTGGAGGATCTAGTGTGGAATTCCCAAATTAAGAGTTTATTCATAGAGCCCAGTTGCCCATTGCCAGAAATTACAGACCTCTCACCATTCCTGGAGGGCAGAAAGGGATGACATTGCCTTTGTTAATCCTCCATTTATCTTCAGAGTGATGTCAAGATGCATTTCATTGCTTCACTTCAGTTATATTTTTCCATGTTCTTTGGTTATTTGGGCTAGGATATTTCAGCTTGTGGTGAGTTAAATTCAGCAATTCACTGGCTGCTTTGCACAGGAACTAAGCTAATATTTATCATCCACCTGAATTGTTCCTTTATTCCTCTTACCAGCACTGCTTCATAGCCAAGGGAAAGTTGTCAATTCAAAACCTGATACTATTGTTTATTTTATTTATTTCCACCATTATCAGGTCAACTGCAGCTGATCTAGCAAAATGACATTAAAAAAAATGTATTCAACCTGGGTGAAACCTGACTAGTTAATTTATTAAATGTTAGAAATAATCTTTTCTGTAGATACAGCCCCTTTATGATAAATTTCTTGATTGGATGATCCGAGGGTTGTGGTTGTTGTTAGTTGCGAAGTTGTGTCCAACCCATCGCAACCCCATGGATGACATTCCTCCAGGTCTTCCTGTCCTCTACCATCCCCAAGAGTCCATTTAAGCCAGTGCTTCTCAAATAGTGGGGCACGCCCCCCAGGGGGGGCGCGAGGCTCCGTAAAAGGGGGCGCGTTTGACCTCGGCATCTGATTGGCTGTCCAAAACCCTTGTGACACGAGCCTGTCAGAGCCATCTTTAGTGTGGGACGTCCGTCCACACTTACTTTGTTGCCCGACGGATGTGCGCCCAATTGATGCTCAAATGACTGACAATGACCTTCTCCTGTGAAACATAACGCTGCCCCAATTAATCAAACTTGCTAAAGAAATCGGGCTACCGCTGCTGACATTTGCATCGATAGTGAGCATTAAGCCAGTACATGTGACTGCTCATGCTCCTCCCTTTCAAGGAGAACAGACCTTTTTCTAATAATGATACTATTTACAGTCGCGCGGGGGGCGCGAAAAATGTTTTCTTCTTCCTAGGGGGGCATGACAGAAAATAATTGAGAAGCACTGATGTTGGAAGGACAGGAAACGCCGACTGCTTCAGTGACTCCATCCAGCCGCCTCATTCTTTGTTGTCCCTTTCTTCTTTTACCCTCAGTCTTTCCCAGCATTCAGGTCTTCTCCAGTGAGTCCTTCCTTCTCATTAGGTGGCCAAAGTATTTGAGTTTCATCTTCAGGATCTGGCCTTCTAAAGAGCAGTCAGGGTTGATCTCCTCTAGGACTAACTGGTTTGATCACCTTGCAGTCCAAGGGACTCGCAGGAGTCTTCTCCAGCACCATAGTTCAAAGGCCTCAATTCTTTGGCACTCAGCCTGTCTTATGGTCCAACTTTCGCAGTCATACATTGCAACTGGGAAAACCATAGGCTTGACTATACGCGCTTTTGTTGGCAGGGTGATGTCTCTGCTTTTTAGTAAGCTGTCTAGATTTGCCAAAGCTTTCCTCCCCAGGAGCAAGCGTCTTTTCATTTCTTGGGTGCAGTCCCCATTTGCAGTGATCTTGGAGCCCAGGAAAATAAAACCTGCCACTACCTCCATTTCTCCTCCATCTATTTGCCAGGGATTGAGAGGGCCAGATGCCATGATCTTAGCTTTCTTAATATTAAGTTTTAAGCCAACTTTTGCACTCTCCTTCTTCACCCGCATCAAGAGGCTCTTTAGTTCCTCTTCACTTTCTGCCATTAGAGTGGTATCATCTGCATATCTGAGGTTGTTGACATTTCTCCTGGAAATCTTAATTCCAACTTTTGATTCATCTAGCCCTGCCTTTCTTATATGCTCTGCATATAAGTTAAATAGGCAGGGCGACAGTATATAGCCTTGCCGGACTCCTTTCCCAATTTTGAACCAAGCAGTGGTTCTGTGTCCAGTTCTCACTGTTGCTTCTTGACCCGCATATAGGTTTCTCAAGAGACAAATAAGATGGTCTGGTACTCCCATCTCTTTAAGAACTTGCCACAATTTGTTGTGATCCACACACTCAAAGGCCTTAGCATAGTCAATGAAGCAGAAGTAAATGTTTTTCTGAAACTCCCTAGCTTTCTCCGTGATCCAGCGTGATCTCTAGTTCCTCTGCCTATTCCCCTTCCCTTCGAAATCCTGCCTGTACTTCTGGTAGTTCTTGATCCACATACTGATGGAACCTAGCTTGTAGGATTTTGAGCATAACTTTACTAGCATGTGATATGAATGCAATGGTGCAATAGTTTGAACATTCTTTGGCATTGCCTTTCTTTGGAATTGGAATGTAAACTGACCTTTTCCAGTCCTGTGGCCACTGTTGAGTTTTCCAAATTCGCTGGCAAATTGAGTGTAGCACTTTTACTGCATCATCTTTTAGGATTTTGAATAGCTCAGCTGGAATACTGTCACCTCCATTAGCTTTGTTGTTGCTTAGATTTCCTAAAGCTCATTTATAATATAATAGTTATTATATTGTAATATATTGTAATATATATTATAATTATATATTATATAAGATATAAGATAATAATATTATATAAGATAATAAGATATAATATAATAATAATATTATAATAAGATCCGAGGGTAGGTGTTACCTAATGAGATTTTTGAAATGGGCAATCAACTTTGAACCTTATTACCTTATATCATCTTGCCCAAAAAAATAAATCCATCTACCTGCATGGAATCCTCTATGCTACCTTCATTAATCTGGCAGTAGCTTTTGGTTTGATACCTAGAGAGATGCTAGATGAAGGAAACTAGCAGCCTCATTTATATATTGCCATTTATTACAGTTAATTATGATATTATATGAGAATACATACATGTAGATGAAATGATTTGTTTATGGATGGATTTTCTGTGCCAATCTCCACTTTAAAGGGAATTAAATAGGGATGTGTTAATGTATTTAATGTCTGTGTTAATTCCATAATACAAGCGCTCTCAAACTGTGAATGCTGTTCCTGTCACTAGATCATAGACCTCTTTCCAGCATATGCTGACAATGCAAGTTGTTCTTCTCCTGATTCAAACTGATCTGTGGCAGAAACTTCAGATACTAGCAACAGTCTGTGAGAATGAAAAATTAGAAATTAATTACTCTAAAACAAAGGTCTTATTCAGTAAGAGACATATGAACTGCCATCACAATTGGAAAATCAGTGACAACCAAATTGAGCAGGTCAAGGTTTTAAATATTTAGGAATCGACTTTCAATCTTCCACCACATGGAAATAACAAATTTGAGAAATTACATGTCCCAAAGGCCTCTATGCTATAATTAGATTCACTAGTTGCAACAATAATAATTTCGTCCTTGCAGCAGTTAAATTATTTAGGCTCAAGGTGCTAAGGCTAAGCCGTCTGTTGTACGGCACATATATTTGTGCCTATAAAGATGTCAGATATTGCCTACGTATGATGCCCCAGGCACCAGAAGGGGTTAAGTCTTCTAAGTCTACAGACATCCCATGTGACTGTATAAACCAATGAACTCCCTTATTGGAGTCATACCCACAAATCAATTGGATATCTTCCCTAATTCTTTCCATCCATCTCTGCGAGACAACAGTGAACTTCTCTCCCTCTCAACCTCTGAGTTATACAGTCAGGGTAATAAATGCAGCAGGACACCCTGTTCATTATTGTATATTTGTAAATAATAAAATAACTTTTAAACCTGAAACTGTATGGCCTAAATAACTTCCGCATAGACTGAATGAGCACGACCATCAGTATATATCTGACAAATGGTAGCAGACGATGGAGAATTATTGCTCAGGTCTATGAATTTTTTGTAATTTTTTTTAAATCATAGAACGTTTTACCTAACATGGAATCCTTGAACCTGAACGAATTATCTTTACAAGAGATTGATGCATTAACCATATCCTTAACAAAACAGCACCAATCATTAACCAAAAGACTAAAAAAACTTTCTATTGAAGCTACACAGCAAGTACAAACCTCTTTACAAAAGGACCCAACTTTTTTTCCTTCTCTTCACTCGAACACCGAAAGACCAGACCCACGCTTACAACAACCTTGCTTCGATCTCCATTCTACTCCACCTCATGACTCTCATCAAGGACTTCAACCTTCTGAATCCCTTGTATGTTCCAACCCTCCAACTTCAGACCAATTTTTATTTTCTCAAGCTTCTCCAAAACAGCATTTATATCAAGCTTTACATGCGACAGGCCTGCTAAAT
>WNWU01000030.1:13083610-13095750 GCA_012654045.1 Ptyas mucosa
TTCCGCATAGACTGAATGAGCACGACCATCAGTATATATCTGACAAAAGAGATAATGGCCTTAGAAGAAATCCAATCACAATTTGTAATAATTATCCTTCACATTCCTTGGGCTGCACCAAATGTACATCTTTACATGGAATTGTGTTGTGCTTCTGTTGAGGCCCACATGGGAATATTTTGCTTGGAAATTGGCTGGAAGAAATTTCCTGGGCCAATCTGTTCTCACTGATAGGTTTATTTCTTGTTCAAAAATAAGGTATAGCTAAAAATTTAATAAAGTTAGAGTTTTTTTTAAAAAAGAAAAGGAAATAAGATGTAGCTTATGATCTCTCCAACTGCAGTCTCTCAGTCATTGTAAATATTTGGACCTGAAAAGCTATGTCAGAGATCAAACAGAGATTTGGACTTTCACAATGAGAGATCCAAAGCTTCAGACTGTTGTTAGTACTTTATTTTTATTTAATGTATGCTGTTGTTACATTAGACAGGAGACCATGATTTTAATGAAGAATGGTAGCTTGGCTGCCAGTTTACTAGCTCTATTTGGTACATACTCACACGCTTCCCAAGGTGTGCCACAGGAGAGTGAGCTAGCTCCACACCAAAAAAAAAGATGAGAGACTGTTTCTGCAGCATCACCCAAGGCCCTATCTCTCCACCAAAGTCACCTCACAAACAGGTGTCACAACTGGAAGGGTTCAGTGCCAGCAGGATTCTAACTATCTGCATGAAGCACCATCTCGTCTTCCCATGGAAGTCATAGCTATTTATCCTACCATGTAGAACAAACTTTCAAACTGCAAGGTGGGCGAACGTTGAGGTGAGTGATATGACCTCACCCAGCCACACAGTGCTAGGACTCTAACTGCTGGAACAAAGATCATCTTCAGTGTCATTAAGCCACTGAGGCACTGTTGTTCTACTATTGTTCTACCACTGAGCTGCTGTTGTTCTACTATTGTTATGAAGGTTTCCCATTACACCTTCACCATTTATATATATTTTTCTAATATTCTCTCATCTCATATAGAAGAGCATTAACAGTAATGAGTTTAATGCCTTATGTTCCAAAACACTAGAAGTTTGATATGATCCATATTGAAAATGCTCCTGCACAGACAAAACCCTGAGACAGTTTCACACATCTTGCTATGCTGACTCTTGTATCAACTTTGATGGTCCAATGCTCCATATTAATATTCCTTTACTAAATTTACAGGTTGGCCTGAAATACAGGCTGCATATTTTCTACTGGTGAATTACTCCATTATTATTATTGTTGTTGTTGTTGTTGTTTGTTTGTTTGTTTGTTTGTTTATTTATTTATTTAATTTATATACTGCCCTACTCCTGAAGGACTCAGGGCGGTGAACAGCCAAAATAAAATTCATGTAATACAAATATTAAAAACATTTAAAAATATTAAATATTATGGCCCAAAAAACAAATTAAAACCAATTTTAAAACCCAATTTAAAATTTAAAACAATTTAAAAGAGGTTAGACATTAAAATGTCTACAAAAATAGCTAAATTCTGCTCAACTGTGATTGATGTTAAAGGTCCTGGGTATGACTCATGCTTAGGCGTGGATGATTTGATGACCTCTAGGTCAGGCTCAGAAGGGCAATAATTCTTAATATATGCCACCATCTTTGTGTTCTTCTGATACCATAATGGGGCTATTGGCACTAAGACAGCATGTTTAGTCCAGCCTCATTTCTTCTCCCTAGCAACCTACTACTGTGTTTCCATTCTTAAAAGTACTGAAGGATCTCAGACTCTCTATGTCCATTTTTTTGCAGGCCAGACATGATCGTTCTATTGTTATAATGTGACCTAACAATTTGTGTGGGTATTTGATTGTGGCTGCTTGACTCATTCATCTTCTGAGAACTTTGACTGTTCTTTTAGGGAGCCACAAAACTCAGCTCAAAGTCAGGGATTTCTTAGCTCAAGGTCATGATGGCACTCCTATGGTGGAGTAGAGTCTAGAGTCGTAGGAGGGAAGGGCTTTCCCCCAGACAGCAAAGAGGCAGCAGAACTTGGAATCTTTGGTATACAGGCAGAGAGTGAAGGTAGATCTCCCCTAGCAATCCACAGTGTATATCTAATAATTCTGTAGATAGTTGCTTTGGTCTGGAAACATTTCTCTCTATATAGGCAGACAACAATAACAAAACTACTCAGAAGTAATTCCACATGTCATTTTGGTTCTTTGGGCCTGACAAGTGCCTTCCTCTGAAATGTTGCCGTGTGAGGAACAGCAGCAGATGGCATCTCCTCTAAAAATCAAGCTGCATCACATTCAAGGACAATCAGGTTTCAGCATGAGGCAGGGAAGCCCACAGATGCCTTTTCTCCTCCTCCTTAGTAAAAATGCAATAAATTAAACACCTAACAACATATGGTTCTTTAAGGACCCTACAAATTAACTGCCTGTGATAGTTGCCTCATGCTGTTTTTATAATAGACCCATCCTGCCCATTTATTAGTTTAAAAAATGTTCAGCATTTGCACGTTTATTGTCTGAGGGTAAGCAGATACAACAACATAAAAAAACCCCACTCTCCTGCATTACGCCTTTACTGGATTGCGGTATACAGCTTTAATTCCTTATATTTAAATAAACCTAGTTTAAGAGTATTTATACGACTTTACCTCATTTTTGCAGGGCCCACATTTTCTATCCTGATTATTCAGGAATTACAATTATTATAACTCTTTACTCAAAAGGTAGTTAAAAAACCCTAATCAATTAAAAAAGGACAAAAGAAAACATGCAACTTTAAAAAAAATGTGTCGGCTGGAAAGCCCAACATTTTGATATTGTGTGGGATGAACGTAACACACATCTCCTGATAATGCTCGGTATCCATTCCTTGTTCTAAGAGCATAATCCCTTCTTGCTATCCCTGATGGAACATGAAATGTTGATTTTCAAACCTGCCCGTAGGGAAAAAATATTAAACATTTTAGACTCTGAGACAGGAAGAGGGAATAAAGATTATGCATTTATGAGGAAATAAAGGGGAGGGGGGATGTGTTCCCCTCCTCCCTCCCTCTTTTGGTTGCTCTTTGAAGCTGTGGGCAGGAAGGGAGCAGCCCTGGGCACACGTTTACATCATTCCCCAAGGAAGTAGTTTATTTACGAAAGGGCAGGTGAGGGGAGGAGGGAGCGTGACCCTTCACTTTAACAATTCATCCTCACCATCATCTATGAATTCATGAATTTCCAACATTAATGCCAATTGCAGGTCTAGGGGTCAAATGGCTCCCCTCCTGTTATATATCTGCCACCCACCCTCCAATCGAGTAAATTCCCTCATAGAATAAAAAAATCTTCATTAAAAAGATACAGCTTTACAGCAAGCAATTAAAGCCGGCACACGCACATAATACACGCACTCTGTAAAAAGCCACAGATGAGTCACTGCTGGAATCAGCAATCCTAACAGATATTTGCGATATTTTTTTTCCTGCCTATTAATACAACTTGAGATGTATTGACATTTTATGCAAGCAAGTGGAGCAGAGAGAAGAAGCTAAAACAGGCCACGCTGTGTGAGAGGAAAAACGTTGGACAAAATTAGATTACTAACTTACTTGGTAAGTTAGTAATCTAATTAGACACCCAAGTAAGGCATAGCCGTATCTCACTTTTGTGATTATTTAACACTACACCCCCCCCCCCAGATCCTAAGGTAAAGGTAAAGGTTCCCCTGGCACATACACGCTAATTGTTCCCAACTCTAGGGGGTGGTGCTTATCTCCGTTTCCAAGCCAAAGAGCTAGCGCTGTCCGAAGACGTCTCCATGGTCATGTGGCCGGCATGACTAAAACTCAAAGGCTCATGGAGCGCTGTTACCTTCCCACAAAAGTGGTCCCTATTTTTCTACTTGCATTTTTTAATGCTTTTGAACTGCTAGGTTGGCAAAAGCTGGGACAAGTAACAGGAGCTCAGTCCGTTATGGGTGCTAGGGGTTTGAACCACCGAACTGCCAACCTTTCTGATTGACAAGTTCAGTGTCTTAGCCACTGAGCCACCGCGTTCCCTCCCAATCCTTAAACCCACTCCGAAATACAATGTAAGATATACCTTAACTGTTTAGAGCAGCGTTTCTTAAAATGTAGTTGGAGAACCTCTCAGGGGTATTCAAGATCAAAATTGTCAGCTTTTGAAGCTATTTGCAAAAAAGTAAAACAATGTCATCCTTCTCATTATTATGTTATATTTGTAAACAAAAAGTATAGGGTTTTTAAATTATTATTTTTAAAATTTGTTAACACCGAATGGGTTTAACCAGTATGAACTGACACACCCTATTGAGGAAAAACCTAGTGAAAACAGAATGCCTTTCCCAGTTTGCTGTTGCAGAGGGAGGAGGAAAGAATAAAGACCTGCATAAAGAATGAAGAGGAAATACAGAAATGTGGCTTGGTTCCAGAGCAAGTGGTTATGACATGAATTCCCCTGGATGGTGCAAAACAACAGCTGGCTTTCCTGATGTTTCTGCTGCATTTTGTGCTACCAGCTCTCAAGGTGTAAACGAAGCCATGGGTTGAGATACAGAGACAATGATAATGATTATGTTCCAATTAACTGTCCCCATTGGTTTGTCTTGAGAGCTACTAATACTTCCGAACTAATTACCTGCTTGATATCTTCATTTTTGCCCCAGATTGGATTTGATTGCCCCTCCCCGCTTTTCTGGTTATGAGCCAGGGATTCTACTATGTCCATCTTCATTGACTTTCTCCAAATACTGTAGAAGTGTAATATGGGCTTCATATTCAAAATCTTTTGTAGGCTAATGTATGAGTTGGTGCAGACTGATTGATCCTCTGCATGCAGCTAAACAAAATTTACTTGAAACTGCTATGTGTCATGTTGTAAAGGCAAGCAATGAAGCTTGAGACGTGATGTTCTTGCTGAAAGGCCTGAGTCTCCACAGTAAACCAAACGCAAGGCGATTAAACGGTCTTTAGCTGAAGGGAAAATGATTTTGTAATTGCTTGTTCAGCCTTCCTTTCCTATGAAAGCACTGAGACCGCAGAGAAAAAGGGCAGCAATGCAGAAGTGAGGTAAGGCTTCTTTTGATCAATGCCTCCTTTTGTTCTTACAGCATATTCAAAAGACCTTTTTTGAGTTCTAGAACAAGGGAGCAGCATTTTCCTTCCAACAATTTCCTATCGTTCTTTTTGATCAGTTGGGGTTTGGGGACTGGATGATGCTTTCTAGACAGCGATAGACCTTATAACAGAGGGCATAATATGAGGCCCTGGACAGGGACATCCATAGAGAAGAAGCCTTCAGCCTACTTATTGTAAAGGGGGGGAACCTATAGTATATGGTTACATATTACATTCTTTCCTAGAGTAGGCCTTAATTATCATCTGACATCTGGGATGCATAAAACCTACATTCTGACAATAATCTGAAAATTGTTTTTGCACTGATTTTGGTTACAGTCAAACCCTGTTATATTTCTTTTCCCTATCTTCAGATTTTATCCACTGTTATAAAATAATCTTCTATTTCTTCTTCATCTACAGCTCTCAAAATCCTTCGTTATTATCTCTATCTCTATCTCTATTATCTATCTGTCCATCCATCCATCCATCCATCCATCCATCCATCCATCCATCTATCTATCTATCTATCTATCTATCTATCTATCTATCTATCTATCTATCTATCTATCTACCTATCCATCTACCTACCTACCTACCAACCATCTATCTAACTCTATCATCCATCCATATCTATCACTGTAGTTGTAGTTATTGTAATACTTACATATACTTAGCCAAGTTTTGAAACTGGGTGCTGGTTTTTATGCTTATCCTCATTCTATATTTCATTTACCAAACTCTTTTCTATCCATTCACCCTGAAACTCAATATTCTCCCCCTGCCCGTAACCAGAATTTCTGATTAAAAAGCAACTCTGCTTGAAATGTGGTCTAAATTCAAACTGTAAACCCCCACCCCCACCCCAATTTTTTGAGCCATAGATGTGTGTGTGTGTGTGTATGTGTGTGTGTGTGAGAGAGAGAGAGAGAGGGAGGGAGGGAGAGAGAGAGGGAGAGGGAGAGAGAGGGAGAGGGAGAGAGAGAGAGTGTTTTCCCAAGAATTAGATGCTGAGCAGGGTGGGATAACAAAATGAGATAGTGCCTAGTAAAGCAGGAGAACTTGTTTGCTGGGCATGACCCCTACACCTATTGATCCACCATTGGGTGCTGAAAACAAGCTCATTGGACAATTGCTCCAAACTTCCACGTGTTCATGTAAAGTCTTTATAGCCCTACTGGGCAGTAGTTGACAGTTGTGTTCTTTCCTTTCTAAACAACAACAAAACCAAACCATATTGCAGCCAGAGGAAAGTGTTCTGAACCTCAGAGGAGAAGGCATGCACAATATCAGTGATCAGTGGCAGGTGAGCTTAGCTAGCCTTATACTGATCAACTAACTGTTCCATTAACAACCCAAACCAGGAAATGTGGAAGCTATTGGCTAAGGGAAACATTACTTTAGCACCAAATAGCTAACCAAGTCTGAAAATGTGATCTGAGGATGAGATGAAGGCAGTGACGTGACACCCTTGGAGAATAAGTCCATCCCCAGAGGGATGCTTCTACATAGTAAAATGCAGTTGGGGTAAAGCTGAATAAGAGGCAACATCACTTGGGTTCCTAAATTTTGATTTAAATTGGCCACCAGTTAGATGGTTTAGTCCAAGTCAAATGAAATTGTTTTCAAAGCTTTCAAGAATTGCCCTAGAACAAACGATGATTTGATTCTAAATTCATGAATCTGATTCATCAATTTAAGGAGAAACAGTTTTGTGAAATGGTTCCTCCCTCACTGTGGTTTCTCCAAATTTTACTGATTTTTCAGCATGATTACTCTGAAGTCAATGGGGTTTCTCTCTGATTTTATTTGCACACATACCATTGCTTTGGTCATCTATGGTATATAGCTGTTAACCTCAAGAACAAAATAGAAATAATGAGAGATGTCTTCAGAAACTTTGGGACTGGGTTTCGTGTAATCATATTTCAAAACTAAAGTAGTCCAAATATAAGAACTGTTTTCTCTTGTTTATTATTACTTTATACTTGTACTGCTAATTTACTCAGTAATTTATATTCACTAGAGTTAGTCCGAGCTTCAAAAGTCAGATTGTATGGAATGGCATCAGGCAACTGTTTTTTATGAACAAAACTGCCTCCTGCAATTCTTGAATAAAATAAACTGTTGGAGACATGATGTATCCACCCTATAATAGTGGGTTGGTTTTTTTTTTAAGATAATCACCTGCAATCCATTTTAAGGACAGAAACCCCTTTTTTATGAACAGCCAAGAATGTAGCATTTGGAATTTTATAAAACTAAAATAGATTTCAAAAGTTAGGAACACAAAATGGCAGTCAGCGTGATTTGTTTCCTTTCAAAATAATTTTGCCTCATTTATACAACACCTCATTTCAAGATGGCTGAAATTGTTCTTATCAATATATATGGTAGTATCTCTCCTGTGTGATGTACGGTATGTGCTTAGCTACTGTACATATCTAGAAAACTTAACTATTGAAATCATAATGAAAATTACAGACTTCCGGTTGAGCCGTCGGCATCGCCAGACGCTTCTTTGCGAAGCGCCAGCCCCAGACTCCGTAGAATCGCAAGAACAGCGAAAATCGGCTGTCTTGCGGTTTGGAATCCTTCCCCCCAGGAAGAAGGGGGGAAGGAGAGCAGACGGGTGGGGTAGAGCTCCCTAAGAGCACCAGATTTTGCTAATAATCTGATGCTCGAAGATGAGAGCTCCCCGTGAAGCCTGTCAAAGCTCCGGACCTGGGATGCCTCTGACGGGGAAGTTTTTCCCTGTCAGAACTAGATGCCGCGGCCACCCCATTAAACAACTTTAAACAAATACTTCTTGAACCAAGCTGGCGGAGCACAAGTTGCACGAAGGAAACAGCAAGTATTTTTTTTCTTTTTTTTTAACTCCAGGGATTTACTTTCTTTAAAAGATTTCTCCTAAGTGGAAAGTGAAAGCAAGATGGCGTTTGAGTTTCAACGGGGCGTGAAGAAGTGAAAGTTAAAAGCAATTATTGATAAGCCCCTGTTTGAAACGTAAAACTCCTTTTTTGAAAAGTGGATGAAATAAGAAAGGATGTAATAATAATAACTCAAGCAGCAATACAAATTAAAAAGTCTTTTTTTTCCCTTTTTTCTTCTTGATACTCTTTTTTTTTCTTTCTTCTTTTTCCCCCCATCCTTCTGGGAAGGAAGAAGGGGGGTAAAATGGCTGGTCTTTTTGAAACTAAAGAAAGCAAAGGAGGGTTAATTAACCCTCAATGGTCTGACTTTGAGGAAGCTTTGAGCTCAATTACCTCTGCTTTATTGAAAAGAATTGATACTATATTTCAAGCTTCTCAAGCTGGAAACAATGAAATACATGGAAATACTGAGTCGCAATCTAGCAGTGGGGGATTGAATGAAGAGCTGGGAGAGGGAAAAAAACAACAACAGATCATAGCAGATCTTACAGAAGAGAGAAAGATGAAGGCTGAGCAGGATAAGGAGCAAGAAACTCTGGAAGTTGATGAAATTTTGGCTACACGAATTTTTTTTTATAAAATTCAATTTGTACTTAAAGAGCTGTTTCCAGAAGAAGCTACATTCCTGCAAAAAGTTTATAATATCCAATCCCAAAAACCGCAAAATTTTACTGGAGTTAAAAAAGGCAGAGGGATCAAAGTTAAGAAGAAAGTTCGTAAAAAGGAAAAGAAGAAAGCTTGGAGAAATGGAAAATAACCCTGCTTGATGAGATGATGGTCCTTAAAAAGTATTGTTTAAATGTTTAAAGATTTTGAATTTTTGGGGGGGAAAAAAAAGTAGACAGCAGTTTAATGCCAGTTAACCAAGTGATGAACGATGAGGAGGCAATCTATAGCTGTATTGGAATATTTTGAGAAGAATAAACAGATCACAGCAATGCTGGTGTGTTGGGCTGTGAAATATGCCCCGACTTGAAGGATTTGGAATATTTTATTAAGGACTGTGATAAATCTGGATCTAACTGTAAACGTAGAAGTTTTATTGAATATACTAAACTGGAGCTTCCTGTTTGATGGTAATAAATATAAGGCAAAAGGACTATGGATCTAGAGCAATTGCAGCTGATCTGGTGGTTTCCCTAATACGTCTGATGAATCTATTAATCTAATTTTTGACTGGATTTGATGGATATTATTACAAATATAATTATAAAGTCACTCGGGGGTTGTTTTTTTTATAAAGAAGCAACTTTCTATTTAGGTGGGTAGACAGAAATGATGAAGATATTCTATATGCTGTTGGAAGATGTGAAGATAAGAAGATTAGCAACTGGTTTAATCTAGTATGAAGAATTTAAATGTTTGATATAGTTATTAAATGACGTTTTATTTATATTGATAAATTAATAAGAGGTTTGATTGTTATATTCTTTTTTTGACTAAAAAATTTATTATTATTGTTTTTTTTATTAAGTGTTTTAACTATAACTGGATCTTGATGGTTTAAAAATGGAGGACGGAAGACTTTACATAGTATTTTATTTTTAAATCTGGGGGTTTTTTTTGATTGAGGGTTTCTTTATCTTTATTTTTCTTTGTTGTTGGGTTTTTTTTCCTCTGTTTTAAATGAAAGAAGTTATAAAATATCTAGTTAGATCGTATAGACTTAATAATTTGCTAAGTATTAATTAGTTATATTGAGTAATGATAGGTTTGATTACGTAATACTTAATTGTTTTATTAACTGCTGTAACTATAAATGGAGACATGGGGTTTTATTCTGTTGAATTAGATGGAATAAGAAGAAAGAAGACTTGCTTTCCTTTTATCTACTTGTTTAATGATTAGGATTATGATAAGTGTGAAATGGAGTTTAACTTAGAGAATTTGAGCTGTATTTTATCTTGTATTTGCTCTGGGAAGTCGGGGGGGTGGTTGGGGAGGGGGGAGAAAATGTATGTAAAATTTTTAAAACTTTTTCAATAAAAAAAAAAGAAAATTACATATATTTTCCCAAAAAATTCCTGAAATGTAAACATCTCAAATTGTATGAAGCCCTTGAACACTTCAAGAACCATGCAAAATTTTGTGAACTTTAGATTTGCTCAAAAAACACTTTTTTTAAAAAAAAATGACTTAAACAACATCAGGAACCAATTTTGGGAAAGATAAATATTGTCTAAACTCCCTTTGAAATTGGACCACTGAAACATCTGTCCAAAATTCAAGAATGTTCTCTACTTGCAACATCAACCATCATCTCGGCAGCTTGGTCGATTGGAAGAATAATTGGAAACCATAGGAATAAGGAGCAACATGATCTGCCTCAGACATACTACCAGAGGTGGGTTTCAGCAGGTTCTGACAGTTCTGGAGAACTGGTAGCGGAAATTTTGAGTAGTTCGGAGAACCAGTAGTAAAAATTCTGACTGGCCACACCCCCATCTATTTTTTGCCTCCCAAGTCCCAGCTGATCGGGAGGAAATGGGGATTTTGCAGTATTCTTCCCCCAGAGTGGGGTGGGAGTGGAGATTTTACAGTATCCTTCTCCTGCCACGCCCACCAAGCCATGCCACGCCACGCCCACCAAGCCACACCCACAGAACCAATAATAAAAATTTTTGAAACCCATTACTGCATACTACCCATACCTTGTTTCTCTTACAGTGTGGAACATTACAACACAGCCCTCACCACTCAGGGCTGGGCAAAAGATGAGACATTAAACAGCCTAAGAACTGAAAGGAAGCTATGAAGCACTGATATATTCTCAAACGATTTGGCTTAGTAGGAGAGAAAATTTAAAACAAAAGATATATTCCTCTTTCTATTACATTATATTGTTTGTCCCCCTAGTACGATGTCTTAATAAACTTAAATAATGTGGATAAAAATTTACCTTTGGTTACTATATCTACTTGCAAATCTGAAGAATGTGCACATTCAGATTTTTCTCACATAGTTCTGAATACCATGAGCACTAACTTAATACTAAAGCATATTTCAATGAGGTTTATTATATCAAAGCTTTCAAAATTACTTCACAAGTGTGTGTGTGTGTTATTTTGTACATTTGATTCTTAAGAAGAACATCCTAAGACATGATCAATCTTGAAGTCTTTTGAAGAAAGAGCAGTCATTTAAAAGTATTGACTTTTAGGATGTGATTTTGCATTGATTTAAGGCTACCTGTTAAACTACTCTGGGGAAAAAAAATCACAGTTTAAATACTCCATGTTAAATAACCAACATGAAAAATACTACATGGCAATAATGATGGTCTGTATTTCCTTGGAAATAGACTACATTTTTATCTAATGATACTAACATTTATGTAAACGTTTCCAATATTGCAATCAAGTTTGCTATATAAGAACTTTATTACTGGTTTTAAAATGCCTCCTAGAAAGGTTGTAGTCTTACATAGGATTCCCTGGGACTAATTTTTATTGTACTTTCTTCTACTAGAGCAAATAACATTCCTCTGTAAATTGCTTTGATTATTACTTTGGCTAGTACATTTTATACTGTATGTGATGATTATCTTTTAACAATAAAACATACATTTTAGTTTTCTAGTTTTGAGAGGAAACATGAATTCGTCTGAAAACCGAAAACGTTGTTTTATTTTAACTATTGTAATTAGGAATACAATATCGGTCCTTGTTTATGTCTTCATTTACCATAATGTCTAGAAGAGTATATTTATTACAATAGTTGGTGTTGCAGTAAAAACAAAGCATTTTATAAAATTACTACATTTATTATGGCAAACATCTTTGTGAGTATGAGTACATTATATCAGATGAAATTGTTTAAAATTCACCAAGATCTATACTACACATTAAATTAGTTTTTTTTGTCGGTATGAAAATAATCTAGGTAACTTTTGTTTCTTGAATGAATAAAATAAAATCTAACTCCCGATTTTTCTATCTAAGATTACAGAGCTTAATTTTATATTTTCCACAGCCAACTGCAACTTTCTTCTGGCTACTGTGCTCGTATCTCTCTCTCTCTCTCTTTCTCTCTCTCTCTCCCTCCCTCCCTCCCTCCCTCTCTCCCTCTCTCTCT
>WNWU01000030.1:13095850-13135835 GCA_012654045.1 Ptyas mucosa
CTCTCTCTCTCTCTCTCTCTCTCCCTCCCTCCCTCCCTCCCTCCCTCTCTCCCTCCCTCTCTCTCTCTCTCTCCATCCATCTATCACATTTATATGGCCACCCCTCTCACAGAAGCAATTTTGGGTGGCCTACAACTTTGAACATGAATTAAAGATGGAATTTATTGTAGTGAACCTGATATCAACACAGTAAATTTAAAAAAACGAATGTAGAAAAGAGCAACAATGATTTTACAAAATATGGAAGGCTTTAATTTTTGTTTTAAAAGAAAATATATTTCTGTCATTCTTCAAATTATAAATTACTTTTTATATACATAATAAGCAGCATTTGAAAAGGTAAAAAAAAAAGTCTAGAGGCCATCACCATGTGACCAAAGCCCCAGCCTTTTATTTACATGTCTCATGGCCACTATCAACTTTTAAAAAAAAAAAACAAATCCACATTCTGTAGACATCCCAATGGATAAAAGTTGCTTTTATCACAATATCCTGTCAAAAGCAACTATCCAATAAGTTACACATAGGGCATTTTGTATCCTTACACACATTCAGAGGAATCCCTACTAAAGTGATACGTTCGTCTGAACAGATGTGCCCTGGTTGCATGCTACTATATTTGTACTTTAACATTGTGAAGGGCTCTTTAGGGTTTGCATAGATCAGGGGTGTCAAACTCACGGCCCGCGGGCCAGTGTGTCATGCACTGACCACGCCCACACCTGGTTTAGCGAACGGGAAAAACACATGATTTAATTTAATTTAATTTAATTAATTCAATTTGTCTGTCGCCCCTCTCCGAAGACTCAGGGTGGCTCACAATGCATTTTAAAACATTATAAAAAACATTTAAGAATTAAAAACATTAAAACTCATTCACACCATTCATGGCCAGATCTCGCTGGATCGCAAGAGCAACATCAACGGCCCCAGGCCTGCCGGAAAAGCCAGGTCTTCACTGCTTTTCGGAAGGCCAATAAGGTGGGGATGGTCCGGACCTCAGGAGGTAACTGGTTCCAGAGAGCTGGGACAGCCACAGAGAAGGCCCTCCTCCACAGGCCCGCCAGCCAGCATTGTTTAGCTGATGGGACCCGGAGGAGGCCAACTCTGTGGGATCTTATCGGTCGTTGGGAGTTATGCGGTGGAAGACGGTCTCAAAGATACCCTGGCCCTGAGCCATGTAGGGCTTTAAAGGTAATAACCAACACCTTGAATTGTGACCGGATGCTGCTGTGACAATGCAAGTTTGACACTCCTGGCATAGATGATCTTTAAGATGGCCTTTGAAAGTGAATTTCCCTTCCCTGCTTCCTTTTAGCAAAGGTGATGGGTTATGACTCAGATGCCACATTCCAACCTTATATCACCTGATACCAGTGAATTTGAGGCTGCCCAAAATGAATAGCTCTTCACAGTTATCCGAATGAAGAGATCAATCAAAGAAATATAAATATTGTATTGCTTTCAGAAATAACAGTACAATCGTAGACCAGCGAGCTTGTATCTCCTTGTATATTTCACTTCCCACGCTATTATGCATATCACCTCTCTATTCGCTCAGCATTGCCTTGAGCCATTTCACAAGGCCAAAGCAGTAAGTGGAAATGTAATGAAGTAATAGAAGAAAGCTATAGGCATTTTCTACTAAGCAAATTAATTAAAATAATTCTTCATTCTGAAAGACCAGAACTTTATTTCTTTGCATGGCTCAATCCCTTTCTTTTGACTTCCCTTTTCCTTAAGATCAGAGGGGGGCATATAAGTCTTTTAAATACATAAAACAAATAACTAAAATAATTTATTTTTAAATAATCCTCTACATCCCAGTGTTCATCTATGCATGGCTGCCCACTCTAAGGGCAAGGGAGGAGGGGAAGGAGTAAAATGTGTATTGTGACTGTGATGTTAATTCTACCCCATATGTATTTTGATGTGAAGCTGATCCATATTTTGGCATCGTCATGGTTGGGAATGGGGCTGAGACCCCGTATGTGAGAATTGTCACTTCCGTCAAGTGTTTTTTTAATGGTAATAATCTATAATCCAACATTTATGAGTTAGACATTCACTTGCATGGTAATAAGATGAGTGATATCAGTGTGCCTGAATCTGCAATCTATTAGGTATATAGCAATAGCACTTAGACTTATATACCGCTTCATAGTGCTTTTACAGCCCTCTCTAAGCGATTTTACAGAGCTGGCATATTGCCCCCAACAATCTGGGTCCTCATTTTACCGACCTTGGAAGGATGGAAGGCTGAGTCAACCTTGAGCAGGTGAGATTTGAACTGCCGAACTTCAGCTACAGTCAGCTGAAATAGCCTGCAGTAATGCACTCTAACCACTGCACCACCTTGGCTCTTTTTCTTGCCTTTTTCTTTTCTATACCTTGAAAAGAGATTGTGAAGGTGCTGATTTTCTGCCTGTATGGCAACTGAAACTATTTAGAACAACAAGAGCAACAGCAATAGCAACAGCAACAGCACTTAGACTCATATACAGCTTCATAGTGCTTTAAAGGAGCTGAGGTGGTGCAGTGGTTAGAGTGCAGTACTGCAGCTACTTCAGCTGACTGCTAGATCAGCAGATCAAATCTCACCGGCTCAAGGTTGACTCAGCCTTCCATCCTTCCAAGGTTGGTAAAATGAGGACCCAGATTGTTGGGGGGGAATATGTTATTTAGTATACTGTCTTTGGCGTAAGCCGCCCAGAGTCCTCAGAGAATGGGCGGCATGGAAATATGACTAATAAAATAAAATAAATAAATAAAGCCCTCTCTAAGCAGTTTACAGAGTCAGCATATTGCCCCCAACCATCCTGTTTACTGACCTCGAAAGGCGTCAAGCTTGAGCGGGTCAGGATCGAACTGCTGGCAGTCGGTAGAGTTAGTCTGCAATACTGCATTCTAACCACAATGCACAACTTCCATTGGTTCAAAGGTTGCACCAGGCTTTGAATGATACGTTGAGGCTCAGGTTCCCAAACTAGAAATAAATGTAGTAAATAAATTTTTGGCTCCCTTTGCTTTTCAGTTAATTAATTTTTAACAATGTTTTAAGTATCTTTCTGCTTATAACTTTTTGACTTGGATGTATGTATTGTTTTTATATTTAAATATTTTTTGGCCCAGATAGGCTGGAACTATTGAGGAGTCAAAGGGATGTATTACGCTCTTGTAAGGATTTAGGCATCCAATAGTGGGTTTCAAATTTTTTTACTACTGGTTCTGTGGGTGTGGCTTGGTGGGCATGGCTTGGTGAGCATGGCAGGGGAAGGATACTGTAAAATCTCCATTCCCACCTCACTCCAGGGGAAGGATACTACAAAATCTCCATTCCCTCCCCACTCCGGGGGAAGGATACTGCAAAATCCCTATTTCCTCCCAATCAGCTGGGACTTGGGAGGCAGAGAATAGATTGGGGCAGGGTCAGTCAGAATTTTTACTACCGGCTCTCCGAACTACTCAAAATTTCTGCTACCGGTGCTCCAGAACTGATCAGAACCTGCTGAAACCCACCTCTGTAGGCACCCATTTTGCTTCTTCAAAGCTTCCTAAATTTTGACTTACTCAGGAGAATTTTGCTGGCTACTAAACAGATGTTGGCAGGCTGCATGTCATCCTGAGGATGCACTTTTTTAGAATAAAAACAGAACAGGAAGAACACCACCTTTAACTATTCTTTCTGTGAAAAGGGTTTTTTAAAAAAAGAGTTAGAAAAAGCTATTCCAACAAACCAAAATAACTGTGCAAGGCAATGAACAGATGGGAGGGGCTGCTCCTGTCACAGCATATAGGAATCGGATGGAGTGCAGGCATTTACTTACAATTTACTTGTCCCTATCAGAAATTGAATATATTTATTCACAGTCTTAAAATAAGGCTAATTTAGCAAAAATATTATTGGATTCTTCAATGGATATTCAAACAGAATTGATTGCCTATCTTCTTATGCCACAGATGCAACCATTCTAAAGGGACCCAAAACATACATGATTTAGCCTTGTATACCATTTGAAATATATGGGTGAATAGTCTTAAATATGGACAAACAGATTCTAGAATGGGCATTAATATTTAAAGTATCATCCAGACATCTGAAATATATTTATTTTTGAGGAACTTTGGAACTATCATGTCTGGAGTGTGCAAAATAAATTTATCAGAGATATATTAGTAGTTGACGTGACCAAGTGTGTATAAACCTTTTAATTGCTCCTATATCTAGTGGTTATCCATACTTTTACAGCCCAGGTATTGTAGCTCTGCACACAACAGTTTCTGAGTGATGCCATTGTAGCAAATACTAAGTGAACAGACATAGCTCTTGTAATCTGTAACCTTTCCTTGCCTTGTTGTTATGAAGATTGACAACTCTTGGAGAAAAATGCCAAGAAACTTTTCAAGGATGTAGCTGGATTGATTCTGTTGTCAAAATGACAGCCAGAGGCATAGTGAAGTTGCAAAAGGAAAATACATATGTGTGGGCTGCCATCATAAAGCAGAGGTGCTACTTGACAATTGGAAAACTTTTGCTTCAGAGGCAGGAAAAACTAAAACACGATGCTAAAATGTTTCTGTCAAATTTGTTAGATCTTGAATGATAAATATTCTAGTTATTTACACTAGATGTTGCCTTGTCCAAAAAGCGTTCTAGTTATTTGCACTACTTGTCACCTTTTCCAGGCATGACTCTAGGCGTGTGTGTGTGTGTGTGTGTGTGTGTGTGTATTGCATCCCCATGTTATTAAATCATATTTGACATTGGTTTGTCATCTTCGAGAAAATTTAAGTCATTGATGAATAATGGAGTTACATGGTTCTCAGCAGTTCCATAATTCTATTATATTATCTAGTATTTATTCAACATGATTGAATGTGTGATCCTAATAGCTTGTGGTCATGCTGTGCTTGTGTGGTATATTGTTATGCTTACATTTTATGTTGCTGCTACTGCTACAAATTGGTCCTCTTTCAATTCTACTTCATCAAATGAGGAAAGCTTTAAATGAGATGACCATCCTGTGCTACACAGAATTGAGCTCTTTGTTTGGCTTGTGGTTGGAAGTGAATCATTTGGATTTGTAGCTTCTGAGACAAACTGCAGATCAGAACATTCTCCAAATTTGGAAAAAATTAGAATATATTCTTTGATTGCAAAAACACACCTTCACAAGACATAAAAATATGTAGTAGTTTGTTAAAGTGGATCTGATTAATGTCTATAGTGTTTCATACTGATGAATACAACCATAGTTTAATGTACAACTAGGACAAATGAGTTTATCAATGTCCATATATCAATGGCAAACCTAGATAACATATTAGAAAGCAGAGACATCACCTTGCTGAGAAAGGTCTGTATAGTCAAAGCTATGGTTTTCCCAGTAGTAAAATATGGACATGAGAGTTGAACCATAAGGAAGACTGAGCACCAAAGAACTGGAGCTTTCAAATAGTGGCGTTGCAGAAGACTTTTGACAGTCCCTTGGAATGCAAGGAGATCAAATAAGTCAATCCTGAAGGAAATCAACCCTGGCTGTTCTTTGGAAAGACAGATACAGAAGCTAAAGCTCAAATACTTTGGTCACCAAATGAGAAGAGAAGATTCATTGGAAAAGATCCTGATGTTGGGAAAGACTGAAGGCAAGAGAGAAAGGGGATGACAGAAGAATGAGATGGTTAGATAGTGTCATTGACTCAATGAACATGAATTTGGGCAAACTGTAGAAGACAGTGGAGGACAAGGGAGGGCTGGTGTGTTATGGTGTGTGGGATTGTGAGCAGTCAGACATGACCTAGCCACTGAACAACAGCAATATATATAAACAGCAATAGCACTTATATACCACCCCATAGTGCTTTATAGCACTCACTGAGTGGTTTACAATGTCAGCATATTGACCCCAACAATCTGGATCCTTGTGTTATTAACCTCGGGAGGGTGGAAGGTTGAGTCAACCTTGAGTCTTGTCAAGTTCGAACTCCCAGCTGTGGGTGGAATTAGTCTGTAATATTGCATTCTAGCCACTGCACCACCACATCAAAAACAATTAGCCCATCTCTAACTGAGAAGTGAGAGATGCTAATATTCAGTAGAAAACTCCATATGACAAAGCTACATAAAATTTCACTTGGACATTTCTACAGCAGAGTCTCATATCTTAGTAACATTAACCCAGTGATCCATACCTTAATATTTTATACTGCGGGGGAAGAACCATACATGTCATCACTTGTTAAGTCAATTTTCTCTCCCTCATTCCCACTTCTATATAAAATCAACATTCTTACATACAAAATATTCAGGAGATCTCTTCTAGATTGTTGTATAACAAGAAATTGAGACTTGTGGAGTGTTGTTTTAACTTTTTATGAGTAATCTGTAACTTTCAGAACAGAAAAATTGACAACACTACTTCCATTTTGGTGCTGATAGCATGATCCATTGGTATTTGACTTATAGGATCCAAAACACTATTTCCTGTTATTTGTTGACTTTTCCTTTGTTTGTTTAAATCACGAAAATGACTCTAAGTGCTACTGAATTATGATAACATCTTGTAGCTCGGTAAATAGGCTGAAAGATGATGTGCATATAGTTTTAATCACTGTTATTTAAAAATCATGTGAAAGTTTTTTGTTAAGCATGCTGATTTTCAAGGATATCACACGACATGAAGAAGTAACTCATTAGTACCCACAAGCTCACAAAATAATCTGATTTAATGCATTCATTAATAATACTGCAGCCTTTTACTAATTTAATGAATACAGAATAACAGAAGAGACCTTGGAAGTTTCCTCTTCCCTTGTAATCCTTCGCTTGTAACTATTGAACATTAAGTAACTTAATGGTGCTCTGTTCAGCATTTAAAGAATGAACAGCTGACAACTGCATTTTTCTGTCAATTTAGACAACATCTTAAAGGAACTCATCAATAAAGTACCGTATTTTTTGGAGTATAAGACGTACCTACCTTTTTTGGTGAGGAAAAGAAGAAAAAGAAATCTCCCTCTGCCTCTGCGCAATTTTGCCTCCTTGCAGGTAACAGCAAACATCCTGCGTTACTTTCATTTTCGTTTTCAGCATAGCTTGATTAGCACAAGAGTAAAAAAAATCTGCTCCAACAATTTACCTCTTTGTGCAAAACAGCTGAGAGCAAATCAGCTGAGAGTTGGGAGGACGATCCAATCAACTTGTGCTAATTAGGCTGTGCTGAAGCTGAAAGGAGCTGTTTTTTCTTGCTGTTTGCTTGCAAGGAGGTAACTGCTGCGAGGCAGAGGCCAAAGGGTGGGTGCCAGTGGGTGGGCGGGTGCCAGTGGGGGGAAAAAGATGCGTCTTAGACTCTGAAAAATATGGTAGTTTGTGTCATAAGGTGGCTCCTAATAGCTTTTTTTTAAAAAAAATGCATTGCCTAGTCAGTTGATCCCAGGAGCTAAATAGGGCCAGTCTTGGTTTAATTCTTGGAGAGTGACCATCCCAGAATTTCAGGGCTATACACTAGACTGGGAAAATACAAAATCATCCTGGAAATTTTTATTTTTTTAAAAAATCCATATAATTAACTTGTTATGAGGTTTTTTTTTTTGTTTATCGAGGAGAGCCATATCAGGAATCTGAGCTAATAAATAAATAAAAAGACAGTGAGTGGGCTGGAGAAAATAAGAGTAGACCTGAAAGATAAGATACACATTTTATCTACATTCTATTGTAGATAAAATGTGATGCAAGCAAGTTTTGGAATATTTCATGCAATAGATTTGGGGATAACTTTAAAGGACAGGAAGCTATTATTCATTTAGAATCTGAGCTGAGCCAACCAGGAGGCAGAAGAATAGGGTGAGAAAATTAGGAATTATGCCAAGAAGTTGTCAGAGGACAAAAACAAAAACAAATTAGTGCCACCAAAGAATATATAAAAACTAGCGCCAAGAAAAAAAAGTTACTGTTCAAAGTCCATTTCCCAAAAAAAGTCTTATGTAGATTTTCCAATCAGGAGTTTGTGTACGCATGTGTGCGTGTGTGTTTTGGAGGCCAGCCCAAGGGATGAAGTTGGCCTACTGCTTGACAATCGTAAATTGTTGTACTCAAAATGGTCCAGACTACTACTTGGGTAAGAATACCCACCTTTTTAGTCAGTTCAGAGCAGCGGTGAAATCCAATTTTTTTTACTACTGGTGTTGTGAGTGTGACTTGGTGGGCATGGCTTGGTGGGCATGCCAGGGGAAGGATACTGCAAAATCCCCATTCCCTCCCCACTCCTGGGGGAAGGATATTGCAAAATCTCCATTCCCATCTCACTCTGAGGCCAGCCAGAGGTGGTATTTGCTGGTCAAAATTTCCACTACTGGTTCTCCAGAACCTGTCAGAACCTACTGGATTTCACCCCAGTTCAGGGCATGTGCTCTTCTAGAGGGAGCGTTGGCTGGATTATCTGTTTTTGGGCACCATAACTCCCTCAAGAAGCTCAAAGAACATTATAAACCAATTCATTCCTATGTAGAATGTTAGAACCCCAAATAAAAATACTCCTCTAAGTTTTTGTTGCAGGCATTACATACATCTAATTATCACTAATCCATCTGTCCCCTATTCATTGGTCTAATTACCTTTGAAATATAAGCCTATAATATAGGATTCTAAAGGATCTGTTCTTACAATTTTGTTCTCAGAAAAAAAAAGTAAACCTAAGTTTGTTTCTTCTTGAAAATTCATTTTTATTTTTTCTTTCTCTTTTTTGCTTCATTCTTTTAAAGAGACAACTTGTTTATAGGCTACGTGTTTTATTTGTGACCCCATCCTAGGACCCCAAATCTAGGGATATATCAGAATCTCAGCTAGGTTCCCTCAGGTCCCTATTTTATACTTTACAAGAGAGCAGAATAGATTCCTGATTCAAGAGTTGATTCCAGCTATGGACTCATTCTAGTCACAGGGATAAGCTTTTGGCCTTATGTTGCCTCATGTCTCCTGCTCAGGGAAAAATCCCAAACAAAATAATTTTCATTTCAGTTCATTATATACCTGGAGTTCAAAGGCCAGGTGTGCCAGCTCAGAGATACTGAATGAAAATGCCTGATGAATACAACCTGAACTGTTCACATCAAGCCCACTAATGCGGCCTTTGGGTCTCCATATCGCCCATTTGGTTCTGGTATTTTCTGATGTAAAATATTTTCTTATTTTACATCAGCTTGCCAGTCAGCTTATTTCAGAAAATTAGATGAAAATGAGAAGTTCTGCCAGCTCAATCTACACATTATCCAGTTGGTAAAATATCTACACTGCAAAGTGAAACAGAAGGAAAATTGGTTTATAAACCATGATTTCTCTTGAGGACTTCGGCAGAGGTGAGCAACTCCGTTTGTTAGCTGGGGATTGGCTTGCATGCGATTTGCAGCTATATGTGTATAGTATCTGGCATAGTAACAAACCAGATTGGTTAGTTAGTATGCCACATATAGTATAAAAGGATAATAAAAAAGTTTTAAAATATTTTAAACATTTCCCAAATGCTTACATCATTCTGTAGCTTACTCGATGTACTCCCCCCACCCCACGTACAAATTTGGTTTGGACTCCTTGTTTGTGTTATACTTAAAAATATGGGTATCCAAAGCCCATGTTGGCTAGGAATTCCGAGATTTGGGATCTCTTAAAGGGAGAATCCACAAGAGCTTCTGTAATCAAATAGAATGGAATAAAGAATATGAACAGGGAAGCACTGCTAAGATGAGTCATCTACTACAAAGCATACAATATATTTCTCCCCCGAGGATAAATTCCTCTGAATATTTCATCACAGCCACCAATATGCTCATCTCAGATCTGTGAAATCTAGATTGAACTGTGAAGAAACCCAAAGGATCTAAAATGGGAACAAGAATGACTTTGTTTTATAAAACCAGGAAAGACTCAAATCTCATATCCCTCAGATATGCTTTTCCTTGAGAGGGCTCACTTCCTTGTCTCTAGAAATGCAATATTAGTAAGTTGAAGTTTATTAAGAAGGTGCTGGCCATTAATGATTGAGAAAAATAATCTAAACCATTTGATTCTTCTTTCACTAGAGAACAAACTTGCAAAGCATATAAATCATGTTGATGTCTTTTTGACTTTGCAGGATTGAAACCAAGGAAGAAATATTTTGTACAGAGATTTAACAAAATTGTGAGTGAGAAGTTTAACAAAAAAGTACAAGATGGTGTATTTAAGATGATTTAAAGCAACCGTGTCAGGGAGGGATCAGACAACTGTGGGCATTTTAACTGATTTGGTAACAAATGGTTGGTTTATATTATGCATGAATAATTATTTCTGCATGGCAAATAAACTGAGGAATAAAGAAATGTGCAATTTTAGTGACTCATTACCAACCTTGCGGTTCAAGTCCTTCAAGAAAAGCAAACAGCTATGGCCTGTTGATAGGACTTGCAAAGAACAAAAGGATAACATCTGGTGGACAGGTTGCAATCAAAGCCCACCTGCAATCTGCTACATTATGCAAATGTATGAACTGCATTGCACATGAAACTTAGCCATATGTCTTGAGGTGGAGGGCGGTATTGATGGGAGTTGAATTCTCAAATTGTTGGACGGATACCAGACTAGGAAAATTTGCTCAGAGTCTTGAAACACCTTTCTGAGAATACTTAGAAATGAAGGCTATGTTATCCTTGGGTTTGAAAGAGCGTCTCCGGGCAAACTGCTGCTAGAGGTACCACTTTGTGTATTTATTTTCTTTAGTGTAAAAAGGAAACAAAAATGCAGCTATGAGAAAATGCACGATAATCACATGTGGGTGACAATATCCTCTGGACCATTATGAATGAGGCGAAGTGACTGCATGACACAAGTCTGATCTGGAGGCACAAGAAAGGGATAAAGAAACTCTATGTATAAAAATATCTCTGGGGACGTAGACTGCACGTACTTCTAATAGTAATCCAGGGCTCCCACCTCCTAAATGGACTTCCAGAATTGACAATATTGAACTTTCCAGATGTGTTAACTCTCTGAAACTTCAGAGGATTCTGAAAGTTTAAATTCATTGTATTTAGAGAACCCCCCAGCTCAGGCAAGACTAATCTAAATAAACATAATGTCTGATAGAGTGCCATATTATCAGTCAATGAGAACAGTGGATTTTAGGTACTGTAAACGGCAGTGATTCAACAGTATGATTCATCATTGAAAGGGTGATATCCTGCCAAGTGTCTTTCAACAGAAAAATGTCTCTTCCAGTGCAAACATTCACATTTGAAAGTGAACGTGTCAGTAGCAGCTACATGTACTCTTTGGGCAGCATATGTTCTGATAAGGGTGTGCTAGGGGTCCCCAATTTGGGCTGCAAAAATCTGGACAGTCAATAGAAGGTAACAAAGAATGAATGCTTTCTTTATCTTTTTGCTGCCGTCTGGTGGCCACTGGGATTTTTGCAATCCAGATGTGATAACTCAAAGGGATTCAGAACATTTGACCCCAAAGTGTGTGGGGGGAGGAGGGAAATCCGCCTTTTAAAAAGAGCCTTCTTAGAACATGAAAGAGAGATGAAGTAACGTCTGTCGGCTGTGATTTTATTGGCTGATAAAAAGGCTGCGATGCCATTTCCTCACAAATCACACAGTTGTTATACATGCTGCAGACAAAAAGCACCATATCCACCCACCACCAGTCTTCTATAATGAAACTGCAGTTTCCAATCAACTTTCACTTATACAAATGAGAGACAGCATCTTCTGAACTGTGAACAAATGTCAGATTCATGGTAAGTTAACCAAATGGTGCTGCAAATTGGGGAAAAAAATCAACCAACCACCGGTGCTCATTAGGGTTTACTAAACTGAAACAATTGAAGCCATTATTTCTTGCAAATGCATTTCTTGCTTCCAAATGAGAGCCCTAGTATCTGTCTGTGTGTCTACCTGTGTATTATCTATTCATCCATTCCCTTTTGCTTGCAAATACATGAATCCAACTGGAATAACCAAACCTTAGTTAAAACATTAAAAAAATTATACCCTGATCAGAGCTATTCTTCTGAAGTAACAGGCTATTTAGTCAAGTCATGAAAACTAATACCAATTAATGTTTCCTTCCATGGGAATAAAAATAATTATATTTCAAGGGGGGGGATTCCAAAATCTTAGCAAAGGATCATACCTTTATTAAGGGCAACACAAATTATCTAGAATTCTTCTGGTGCAGTATTACTAAAAGTAGGGACTGGTTTAGAAAGAGAAAGAGAAAAAGGAAGTCTCTTTTCAGGTGGAGCTGAGCTCCTGATCCACATATTGATGTAGGTGTCTGAATTGTGTACTCTATAGATCAAAGCCAGTCTTAAGATGGCGATGGAGAGTCTTGAGAGGTGACCCTTGGCCATCCCAGCTTTGAAATCCAAAGGCTATTAGGCCTGTCAGGAGCAAAACAGAAAACAAAATTAATAAAACATTAAAGTCTCACTAACATTGCTCACTAAACCTAGGGAGTGATTTTATTTCATGTGTTACATAAATTGAGTAGTAATACCAAGTGGTTTGAGGGAATTGGACCTTACAATGTTAATTCCTCCAGGTTGTAGAATATCTCCCCCAATACTTTCCATATTGTTTTCAAAGCCAAGTAGCATACTTAAATTTTGAATAGTTTGTACTACGTATATTGAAAGTAGAATATTTACCTACATGTAATATATTTATATTAAATTAATAGTATTGATATGCTGCTGTTTAGCTTCACATGGAATCTGCAAAATAATTCATAATAGAAAGAATCAACAATAAAGTAGGCATGTTACTATAAAGTTAATAATTCACCAGGAGCCATTGGTGGTTGATGAAAGAAATGCACAATATTGTGTTACTTGGGAGAGGAGCCAGAGCATGGAAATGACAAAACATGCATGACCTCATTACTCATGGATGCAATCACAAGGATTTGTGTAACAGCATCATGGTCATTTGCTACTAATGCTGCTGCGCATGATATAAATGTAAGAAAAAGTAAAAAGATACTGAAATCTGTTTTGGAACAATTATGCCTGCTTTGAAAATGACAAGCTTCAAAATAGGAACAAGGCGACAAGTTCTTTCTATAGCACTGCTTCATAAGGAAGTGCAGGAATGGCAATGGCAAACTCGATGACATGACGTTAGAGGTGAGTGACCACTATCTCCATGGCTACAAACACAGGGATGGTAAATGTTTAACTACAGCATTTTTGAGAGGCCTTACAAACTGTCTTTTGGTAGGAACCCCCATTCAATTCAATTCTCTTCAAGTGATTTGTATAACTTCCTGGAAAACTGATGAGGGCATAACATCCTATTAGGACTTGGCTGCATCTTGGATTCTTAGCACCTGGCATTCAATGTATGTATGTATGTATGTATGTACCTGTATGTATGTATATATGCATGCATGCATTCATGCATGTATGTAGACAGACAGACAGACAGACAGACTTCTTTATTGGCCAAATGTGATTGGATACACAAAAAAATTGTCTTTGGTGCATATGCTCTCAGTGTACATAAAAAGAAAAGTTACATTCATCATTTATTTATTTATTTATTTATTTATTTATTTATTTATTTACTTACTTACTCACTCACTTACTTACTTACTTATTTACTTATTTCCCAGATTTATATAGCCACCCATCTCACAGAATGTGACTTTGGGTAGTGCACAATAAAAGCCCATTTCTCACAGTGATTCAGGCACTGCTAGAAGACAACGTCAAAAATTAAAATGGAAGAGGAAACTCATTAAAGGACAATTTGCTAAGCTCTCTGAAACAAGTTCTGGTCCCTCTGAGATACCCCCGAATCAATTTCTTGTTCCTTTCTGGAATGAAGAAGAGCTTTAGAAGGATCAGATAAATGAAACATATGTCTAAATTATTCAAATTACATAATCAAATTATAAATATTCCTTTAAGGCAAAATATATCTCCTCACCAGAATACTGTTTACTATTTTGTTCCTTACCACAAGTATCATGCAACCTACAGGCAAAAGAATATGTTCTTTAAAGTTAATTCAAACACTAGAAAAACAATCCAGTGATTTAAACACATTTGTTATAATTAGGCACCTTAGAGGGCTAGCAGGACTGACTCCAAAAATTATCTTCTTACAGAAGACCAATTAGTGGTCCAATCCACAATCCGATTAAACTGAAGGGTAACAGAATTTACTCTGAATTTTTCAATGAAAATAAATTACCCCAAAGCCTGAGATTTATCTTTAACTAGGTTGTGAATTCTTAACAGTAAATCAATGCAGGTTTGGGTATATACCAGTGATGGCTAACCTTTTTGCCATCGCGTGCCAGGAAGGAAGAGGCAGGGGAGGTTCGCGCATGCGCGTGACCACACCCATAATTCTATGTGGCCCACCCTACACTCCCAACCCCCCTCCCCTCTTGCTCGTGGCCCATTTTTCTTTTCTTTTTTTATTGAAAAAGTTTTAAAAGTTTTACATACATTTTCTCCCCCCCTCCCCAACCACCCCCCCCGACTTCCCAGAGCAAGTACAAAATAAAATACAGCTTAAATTCTCTAAATTAAACTCCATTTCACACTTATTATAATCATGATCATTAAACAAATAGATAAAAGGAAAGCAAGTGTTTTTTCTCCTTATTCCATCTAATTCAACAAAATTATCTCCATTTATAATTACAGCAATTAAAACAATTAAGTATTATCTAATCAAACCTATCATTACTCAATTTGGCTAATTGTTACTTAACAAATTATTAGATCTATACAATTTAAGAAAATATTTTATAACTTCTTTCATTTAAAACAAAACAACAACAACAACAACAACAACAACAAAAGGAAACCCTCACTCAAAAACCCCCCGATTTTAAAAAAAATTACTATATAAACTCTTCCGTCCTTCACTTTTAAACCATCAAGGTCCAATTATAATTAAAACACTTAATAAGAAATAATATTAACAATAATTTTTTAATTAATAATCAAACCTCTTATATCAATACATATTAACAAATCAACTAAGAACATCATTTAAGAACTTTATCAATCATTTAAATTCTTCATACTAGATTGAACCAATTGCTAATCTTCTTGTCTTCACATCTTCCAACAGCATATAAGATATCTTCATTTGCGTCTACCCACCTAAATAAAAATTGCTTCTGTATATATATAAAAAAGCCCCCCGAGTGACTTTGTAATTGTAATTATATTTGAAATGATATCCATCAAATCCAGTCAAAAATTAGATTAATAAATTCGTCAGACATATTAGGGAAACCACCAGATCAACTGCAATTGCCCTAGGTCCATAGTCCTTTTGCCTTATATTCATTACCATCAAGCAGGAAACTTCAATTTGCTATATTCAATAGAACTTCTGCGATTGCAATTAAGTCCAAATTTGTTGCAGTCCTTAATAAAATAATCCAAATCATTCAAGTCAGGGCATATTTCACAGCCCAATACACCAGCATTGCTGTGATCTGTTTATTCTTCTCAAATATTCCAATACAGCTGTAGGTTGCCTCCTCATCATCGCTCATCGCTTAGTTAACTGGCATTAAACTGCTGTCTGTTTTTTTTTCTTTTTCCAAAAAATTCAAAATCTTTAAACAGTTAAACAATACTTTTTAAGGACCATCATCCCATCAAGCAGGGTTATTTTCCATTTCTCCAGTCTTTCTTCTTTTCCTTTTTACGAACTTTCTTCTTAACTTTGATCCCTCTGCCTTTTTTAGCTCCAGTAGAATTTTGCGGTTTTTGGGATTGCATATTATAAAATTTTTGCAGAAATGTAGCTTCTTCTGGAAACAACTCTTTAAGTGCAGATTGAGTTTTATAAAAAAAAATTCGTGGAACCAAAATTTCATCAGCTTCCAACACTTCTTGCTCCTTATTTTGCACAGCATTCATCTTTCTCTCCTCAGTAAAATCTGCTATAATCTGTTGTTGTTTTTTTGCATCTCCCAACTCTTCATTCAATCCCCCACTGCTAGATTGCAACTCAGTATTTCCATGTATTTCATTGTTTCCAGCTTGAGAAGCTTGAAATATAGTATCAATTCTTTTCAATAAAGCAGAGGTAATTGAACTCAAAGCTTCCTCAAAATCAGACCATTGAGGGTTAAATAACCCTCCTTTGCTTTCAAAAAGCCCAGCCATCTTGCCCCCCTTCTTCCTTCCCTTCCAGAAGGACAGAAAAAAAAGGGGAAGAAAAAGAAAAAAAGAGTTTCAAGAAGAAAAAAAAAGGAATCCTTTACAATTTGTAATTTGTATTGCTGCTTCAATTATTATTATTCCTTTCTTGTTACATCCACTTTTCAAAAAGGAGTTTTACGTTTCAAACAGGGGCTTATCAATAATTACTTTTAGCTTTCACTTCTTCACGCCCCGTTAAAACTCAAACGCCATCTTGCTTTCACTTTCAGCTTAGGAAGAATCTTTTAAAGAAAGTAAATCTTTGGAGTTAAAAGGAAAAAAAATACTTGCTGTTTGATTCATACTGCTTGTGCTCTGCCAGCTTGATTCAAAGAGTATCTATTTAAAGTTGGTGCTGGGATGGTAACGACATCTAGCTCTGCAAAGCAGAGGCATCCAGGGTCCGGAGTACTGACAGGCTTAGCGGGGAGCTCTCATCTTCAAGCGCCAGATTATGGGTGAAATCTGGCACTTTCAGGGAGCTCTACCCCACCCGTCTACTCACTTTCCCCCCTCATACCAGGGGGAAAGTTTTCAAACCGCAAGACAGCCGATAGTCGCTGTTCTTGCAGTTCTACGAAGCCCTGGGCTGGTGCTTCAAAAAGAAGCGTCCGGCAATGTCGCAGTCCCACCGGAAGTCCGCCCATTTTTTCTTTGTCACCTGGCTCCAGGTCCTCTCTATGCATCTGGGGCGGGCGAAAACAGCCTTCCCCACCTACCCCCAGGCCCTCCAGAGGCAGAAAACAGTCTGTTTCCCTACTTCTGGTGGGCCCAAAAGGCCTGAAAATCAGGTGGCCGGCACGCACATGCGCACCAGAGCTGAGCTGGCATGCCCACTGATATGGCTATGCGTGTCACCTGTGGCACGCGTGCCATAGGTTCGCCATCACAGGTATATACAGTAGTTTTCAGAAGTGAGAATTAAATGTTCCCAGTTCTCCAGATGTTTCTTCACTCTATCCAGCAGATATACAGCGATTGCAACTCCCAGAATTTCTAGCTGGTGTATAATTTCTATCTAACAAGGACTTTGGGCCAGTTTGCTATCAGCTTTGGATTTGAACCAGACCAATCTTGTGTCTGCAATTTTGGAAATGGGTAGTTGTTTGAAATGGCCTTTACATGCTGGCCACCGTCATAATGCTCCTTCAGCTACATCTCCAACAGATGATTCTGCTAGAATGCATAAAAAGAAGATCCTGGACATGTATAGAGGTTGCCCATACCTCAAACAATCTTATTTACATCACCATCAGCTGACCAAACCTTTGCAAGACTACCACTGCTCTGTCAGTTTAATAGTAATGGTGTGCTATGGAGGCCATGTCAACAGCTGGAACAACAATAGTAAAAAAAAAAGTCAAGCTTTCTTTGTTTCTACTTTATGCATAAACACACATAGTGTTTCCTTGGCAACACTATGGAAAGGTATCTTTGATGTCTTCCGAGATTTCTTTTTTTCAGTTTCCAAATCTAACCCAGAGTCCTGAGATTGCTCGTTAGTCTTCCCATCCAAGAATTAATTAATTGTACCTAGCGTATATGCCACCCATCTTGCCAAAGGTGACTCTAGGTGACCTAAATCAATAAAATGCCAATATAAAACATTAAAACAAATATTAATAGTAAATTTGAATTAAAATTGACCAAAATGGAAATGACCGCACAGGGAGAAGGTGGGGGTCTTATCTCATTCCATTAGCCACCTCCAGAATGACTTATACCCTTTGGGGCCTCCAGCCAGCTGGTAGAGCCAGGTCTTTTTGAAGGCCAAGATGGTGGACATGGATCTCACTATGGGGGGCAGAGCCATGACACGAAAGGCTCTTCTCCTGGATCCCTGCCAGCTGCAATTCCTTGAGTGATGGGGTTTTTAGTATGTCTCCTCTGCCAACATGGACAGGTCAGGCTAATCCGATAGGAGTGAGATGGTCCCTCAGATGCTGTGTTGTGGTTCGCCAGCAGCCTGCGGAGCTGGCAGTAGAGTTGGACAGCGCTGAGGCTGAGGAAGAACATGGGCCAGTCCTGGAGGCTGGGGAAGGCCCAGATGATGGCTCTGCGTCGGAGGCAGAGATGGGGCCAGGGCCATTGGGGATCGATGTGTGGACTCCGGAGCCTCCAGAGGCTGACAGTAGAGAGGCAGAGGAACAGGCTCCTCCTGTTCCTCTGCCTCTCTACTGTCAGCCTCTAGAGGCACGTATGAGAAGAGCTGCCAAAAGACAAGAGCAGCTAAAGCAAAGAGGACAACTCGGGAGTAGGGCCAAGAGACAATTGGCCCCTCCCATAAGGCTTAAAAGACCAGCAACGGCTCTTGGGCTCTTTGTCGGAAACAACGTTGATAGGCTTGGTCTTGCCTTGTTGCGCTTATCTCTTGTCAGGGTCTTCTGCTTCTGAACTTTTGCCAAGAGAAGCCTTTGACAGTTTGACTAATTATACCAAGGTTGGTGATTAGACTGAAGAATTTGTGTTATGAAAAGTTTGTTTTAATTTAGTTTGGACTACGCTGAGAATGAGTTAATTCTCAGCTGTTCTAATAAAGTCTGTTTGTTTTGGAACTGTTTGTGTCGATTACTACCTACTTGGGCCTGGGTCACAACATGCTGCTGTTTTTGTATCGGAACCACTGTTGGTTGAACCAGGTTGAAAGGCTTAGCCAGTGACCATTGCCTAGGGCAGTGATGGCTAACCTTTTTGCCATCACGTGCCAAAAGTGGGGGGAACATGGTGGGGTCACACGCACACATGCCCACATCCATAATTCTATGTGCCCTGCCCCCCCTGTGCTCCCCCCGCTTTTGGTACGTGATGGCACGGTGGGCCTGGTAGGCCCATTTTTTGCTCTCCCCAGGCTCCAGAGCCTTTCTAGGAGCCTGGGGAGGGCAAAACAGCCTTCCCCACCCCCCCTAGAGGCCCTCCGGAGGCCGGAAACAGTGTGTTTTCTGACTTCTGGTGGGCCCAGAAGGCCCGAAAATCAGCTGGCTGGCGCACGCATGTGTGTCGGAGCTGAGCTCGCGTGCCCACCGATATGGCTCCGCGTGCCACCTGTGGCACCCGTGCCATAGGTTCGCCATCACGGGCCTAGGGAATGCCTGGTTGAGGCTCCTTTCATGTCCCTGTTAAGATTCCCCTCTGAAGTGGTACCTATTTATCTACTTGCATTTGCACACTTTTGAATGACTAGATGGGCAGGAGCTGGAGCAAATGATGGGAGCTCATCCCATTGCTCAGCAGCACTTGGGTCTTGAACACAGGCTTGCTGGTTGTAAACCTAGTGTTCCAACCATGTGAGCCACAGTGCTCCTCTAGTTCCTCAGATAATCTGGAGCCATGCCATGAAGGGCTGTAAAGATGATGAATAACACCTTGAATTGGACCCAGAAGCAAACTGGCAACCAGTGCAGCTGATGGAACAATGGTGTAACTAATCCAGCCTGATCCCACTTAGGTGGTGGAGGTCAGCCAAGGTCATATAAGTAGTGTTACTTAGCTGGGCAGCCTGGGCAAAATAAAGATAAACACTTCAGGTTCCCAGAAAGAATGCAACACCTTACCTCTAGAAATGGCAAATCTTTCACCGTAATGTCATTCTAAGTTTACAACTTACAGAGGGCATTTAAATGAAGCAAGAAAGTTTCAGAGAAGAATGACCATTTCGCAGGCAGGAAGCTTTCTCCTGGAGTCAACAACTTTGATATTTCAGGAAAACACCAGACAAATCTACACAAACTCTACTGACGGCAGAGTTTTGTGGAGATCCCTGCAGTTTAATTTTTCTCTTTTCTGTGTTGTGTAAGCACAAGAGAATTGTGTTTCTTCAAGACCTATATCAGCAAGGTGCTGCCTGAAAGAGGTTTTTCTTGCTCTCCTACTAGTTAGCCGGAATGTACATAAATGGACTCATGGTCTCTCAGAATATTCCTTGCATTTTGAAACCAGCCTCAAAGAAAACAGTCATGAGATGCATTCAAACTGTTTCTGCAGGATTGGGGAGTGTAAAGGATGGGATGTGGTGCTAGAGTGCTGGTCTGCTATTCAGCACTGAGAACTGCAGGTTGGATTTAGCTCTCCTGTTCAAATCTCTCCCTCTCTCTCTCTCTCTCTCTCTCTCTCTCTCTCTCTCTCTCTCTCTCTCTCTCCCTCCCTCCCTCCCTCCCTCCCTCCCTCTCTCTCTCTCTCTCTCTCTCTTTCCCTCCCTTTCTCTCTCTCTCTTGCTCTCTCTCTCCTTCTCTCTTGCTCTGCTCTCTCCGTCTTTCTCTCTTTCCCTCTGTCTCTCTCTCTCCCTCCCTGGTTTGGAACTGTGAGTGCGTGCGGCACTTCTGCACATGTGCAGAACCTTCTGTGCATATGCAGACCATCCATGATGAGGTGTGGGCGAGTGGGCGGAGCCTCCCGCTGCTGCCGCCACTACCGGTTTGCCCGAACCTGGGCGAACCAGTGGAAACCCATCATTGCTCTCCTCTTTCTTTCTCTCTTTCCCTCTTTCCCTCCCTCCCTCTCTCTCTTTCCCTCCTTTCCCTCTCTCTTGCTCTCTCCCCCTCTCTCTTGATCTGCTCTCTCCCTTTCTTTCTTTCCCTCCCTCCCTTTCTCTCTCTCTCCCTCTTTTTCTTTCTCTTGCTATCTCTCTCTCTCCCTCCCTCTCTCTTGCTCTGCTCTCTCCCTTTCTTTCTTTCTCTCCCTCCCTCCCTCTCTCCCTCTTTCTCTCTCCCTCCCTCTTACTCTCTCTGTTGCTATCTCCTTCTCTCTCTCTCTCCCTCTCTCTTTTTCCTCTCTCTACCACCCCCCCTCTCTCTTTCTCCTCTCTCTGTCTCTCTCTCAAAAAAAAAATCACATGGAGATCAGGATCAGAAGATATCTCTCATCTCGATGGTCCTTGAGGATGATTGTTACTTACTCTGCTTTATCTAAACTTCTCCATGGAAAAATATAGATTTTAGAACACAATTTACTCCTTGTGTGAACACTTCCAATATATATATATTGGAATATAAATATTCCAATAATATTTAAGGGATTTTAGAAATAAATAAAAAAATAATACAGGTAGTCCCTGATTTACAACTATATATTTAGTGACCATTCAAAGCTACAATGGCACTGACAAAGATGACTTATCACTAGTTTTCACACTTATGACTGTTGCAGCAACCCATGACCACATGATCAAAATCTGTGTGCTTGGCAACTGGCATGTATTTATGACTGTCGCACTGTCCTGAGGGTTCATCTGATCATCATTTGTAAGCTTCTAACAAGCAAAGCCAATGTGGGAAGCCAGATTTGCTTAATGACCACACAATTCACTATAACAACTGCAGTGATTTGCTTAATAACTGTGACAAAAAATTGTAAAATGGGGCAGACTCCCTTAACAGCTGCCTCACTTAGTAACAGAAATGTGGGGTCAATTGTGATTGTAAGTTGAGGACTATCTGTATACTATTAATAACAATAGTGCTTATATACCACTTCACAGTGCTTTTACAGCACTCTCTAAGCAGTTTACAGAGTCAGTTTATTGCCCCCAACAATCCAGATCCTCATTTTACCAACCTCAGAAGGATGGAAGGCTGAGTCAACCTTGAGCCTGGTGAGATTTGAACTGCCAAATTGTAGGCAGTTGGCACTCAGCAGAAGTAGCCTGCAGTACTGCATTTTAACCACTGCGCCACCATGGTTCTTGGTCATAATAGTAGGCCCTATTTATTTCTCTCATTTGCTGCCAATAGTTTGATTTTACAACGTAAGTAATAGAGCAAAGCTGGTTGAATTCCCCTATGCATTTCCATAGGAGGAAGCCCAATGTATCCAATGGGATTATCTCCATCCTATCATTATGGATAGGATTGCTTTGTTAAAAGCCTGATCAAACTATGCATATATTGTTTTGCTGTAGTCTCAAGGCTGTACTTCAGTGACAGTCACAGCTGCTTCGGTGTCCTAATGACTATACTCATTCGATACACATAACTGTAAGCACATTTTCATCGTATTCTGTTTTTTTTGTTTTTGTTTTTACATTCACCACATCACCAATCTACATCCAAAAATGTAGTACATGAAGTAATCCTCAGAGGAATATTTGGCTTTTTATTTTCATTTGAAGGTTAGCCTTGATTAGCCTTGCAAAATTCAGTTCACTGAAGGCTCATAGCCTCTTTAGTCTCTTAACATTAGAATAAAATGGGGGACATTGAAAAGCTCACAGATGCTCCTACTAACACTTATGTGCATTTTCTATCACATAAAAGAGAATCTATGCCACTGACCTAAGTATGAGACAAATATTAACAGTTGCTAGGCAACTAGAAACAAAGCCAATGTACAATATGCTTGAGCAGCCATGTTGGATTTTCTGTATAAAAGGTCAGGGTGACTTTAAGTATACCAACCCTCAAGTTCCACCTTGCCACGAATGTAAATTAGAAATAAACTGGTGCTTCAGCAGTCTATCATTCTGGTTCCAGAACTAAAACCCAGTCATTAGAAAGACAAGCTCAAGTGTAATTCATACACACAATCTAGATTCTAGTTTTCTAGATGCTTACAATGATGGATAGAGCCAATGTTGGGTGTATCTCTGATATCAATTGACTAGCCAAAGCAGAATTTTCACACCATATACTACTCCCAAAGCAGAGGGATGTGTGTGTGTGACAATTGTTGGATAGATCAGTCTGATCCATCCATCCATCCATCCATCCATCCATCCATCCATCCGAATAGAGCTGAAAGAGGCCTTGGAGATCTTCTAGTCCAACCCCCTGCATAAGCAGGAGACCCATTTCAGACAGATGGCTGTCCAGTCTTTTCTTAAAACCCCCCAGTGATGAAGCCCCTACAACTTCTGAAGCAAGCTGTTGCACTGGTTAATTGTACTCACTGTTAAGAAGTTTCTCCTTAATTAGTTTCCATCCATTGTTTCTTCTCTTGCCTGCTGGTGCTTTGGAAAATAAATTGACTCCCTCTTCTTTGTGGCAGCCTCTCAACTACTGGAATATTGTTATCATGTCACCCCTAGTCCTTCTTTTCTCTAGACTGGCCATACCCAATTCCTGCAACTGTTCTTCATATGTTTTAGTCTCCAGGCCTTTAATCATCTTAGTTGCTCTTCTTTGCACTTTTTTTCCCAATGTCTCAACATCCTTTCTTAATGTGGTGACCCAAACTGGATGCGGTATTCCTGGTGTGGCCTTACTAAGACTTTATAAAGCAGTACTAATACTTCACATGATTTTGATTCTATGCCTCTGGGCTTTTTTTGTTTGTTTGTTTGTTTCAAGTTGTTTTCTTCATGATACAGGACAAAAGAGAGATCACCTACTTTCCATCCCTATTCTGCTGCTTTTACATATATAATAGGATTAAAGCTGAAATAACTAAAGATTGTCCCAGGACTCTCCACATCAGTTACCCAATGTACTGTTTCCAATAGCTCTGCAATTTCTGTGTCCTTTTGATAGAGACATATGGATTACCTAAATTCCTGGTGTTGCTCATCTCTCTCTCTCTCTCTCTCCCCACCCCTCCTTTTGGCTGCCTTTTTATCCTATTTTGCTAGTTAACTGCTTTTGATATTTGTTGATATTTAATAAAACAAATATAAAGCTATCTTTTTTTTTTTTGCTAGCTGAACTAAACGGCTCTGATCTGGATATGCTGGAATTAAATTAAACAGGAAATTACCTACAGCAATTTTCTAGCACTGGCAAGGATAGCAGCAGTAAAGACAGCTGATGAACTGTAGATGGTGGGGAAATGGGCTTATGAAATGGGAGAGGGATCAAGACCCAAGAAAACCTTTTTACAGGGAAACTGCATATCTTGCAGCCCCTTTTACAGGAACTTACTTAAACAACCGGGTATCAACTTATTCCTGGCTACCAACTATCACATCAGTGTCATATGTTTGCTGTTAATGGGAAAGAGACACACTACACATGGGGGGAGCCACCCTTGAAGAGCGTTCATAAAATTCAACTAGCGCAGGATACAGTGACTAAATCCTAAATAGTGTTAGTTACTTGACAGGTAATAAATTACTCTACGAGTAATGCATTGGTTTCCAGTGTGCTTCTGGGTGCAATTCAAGGTGCTGGTTGCCACCTTTCAAACCTTTCATGGTGTGGGTTACCTGAGGGACCATCTTTTCCTAATTGTTCCTACTCATCCTTTTTGATTTGGCAGGACGGGCATGGTCTAGCTATCATGGACCATAGAATGCCAGTTGGCAGGGCCCGAGAGGGGTGCCTTCTTTTCTGTAATGCCAATCCTACCGAACATTCTCCCTCCAGAGAATAGGATGGACCCAACCCTGCTGGCCTTTTGTAAGGTCCTAATGACCTGGTTCTGTGCCTGGGTCTGGAGTGTGAAGGATCCCACCTCATGGTTGTACTACAAGCAAGCAATAGGGGTGTCTTCCTTGGATGCTATGCATTTAAATTTTTGTATTTCCATTGATTTTACAATTGCTACCCAGAGTTATTTGCTGAGGTGGGTGGCCATATAAACTGAATAAATAAATAAAGACTCCCTGGGGGAAAAAAGGCCCTTCCCCCCCCCCAGCATTGCTGATTGTGAGCCCTTCAGTGAAGCTGATAATTGAATCACGTGGCAGATGGCTAATCTCTCTTCCCTTTCTTATCTTCATTGGGACAGAATTGTGTGCGCGGACACAGAACCTCAGAAAATAAGGAATGAATTAGTGAAATCTCCATGAATTTTTAGGTGTTCCATCAGTCAGAACTCAAGGAGGCAGATGGGCAACTGTTATCCTGGAGGCAGGGGTGAAATGCTACCAGTTCGGACCGGTCCGGCCGAACCGGTAGCGATGGTGGAGAACCGGTAGCAACAGCAGCACGAGGCTCCGCCCACCCACCCGGTTGTCATTACTTCCTAGTTTTAACCAGGAAGTAACCTGTTTTTTACTCTCTGCACATGTGCAGAAGGGTTTGCGCATGCGCAGAGAGTCCATGCATGCACTTCCAAATCAGTGGGGTAGGTAAGTAGATTTCATCCCTGCCTGGAGGCCAGAGGTGCTGTTCCACAAATGACAAGGTAGGAGGTTCCCTATGTAAAACTTGGCCAACAGGACAAGTTGAGATTGTTGCTGTTCTGCTGACTTACTTGCTGCAGAGGTATACCACCATCTGAATTGCTGGAACCTGTTACATGGTTGGTGCTGGTGGCCCTTAAGCTTTTGGGGCTGGAGATTTCAATATAGTTTTACCTATGTGAAGACACAGCTTTTCCTAAGTTATCTTAGCTCTGGCACATAGAAGAGGCCAGTGGTGAAATCCTTTTTTTTTTTTTTACTACCGGCTCTGTGGGCATGGCTTGGTGGGCTATTCCCTCCCCACTCCTGTGGGAAGGATATTGCAAAATCTCCATTCCCACCCCACTCTGGGGCCAGCCAGAGATGGTATTTGCTGGTTCTCCAAACTACTCAAAATTTCCACTACCTGTCAGAACCTGCTGGATTTCACCCCTGGAAGAGGCCATCCATTAGACCCGAATTTATCTTGGAGTAGTTGGGATGTGATCTGAAAATGAAGGACAATTCTATCATTTCTTAGTTATGGTCAAATCACTCTGGTTGCCTGGGATCTCGCTTACCTTGACAACTGCAGGGAAGAGGAATTTATTAGATTGGTCAGTGTCCTAATTATCTGATGGATCTGGAGGGGCCTGGTCCTTTCCCTTGCCACCATTTGATATCAGCATGAAGCAGCTGGGTGAGGTTACATGACAACATGATATGAAGCATCATCAATATGTAGATGACTGCTGATGGGTGCTGTGCTAACAATTACAAATGGAAGATGCCAAAATTAGATTTAGGTCTTTATGGAAGCTATAAATCTCACCACCTATAGGAATGCAAGAGCTAAAAAAAAAAAGAAGCTTACCTCAGAAGCTAAAGTTCAATGCAGAGAAATCCAAATCAGAGAGCTGAGTGTAATCTTGTATGGTCCAGAGGCAAACAAAGGAATTGGAAGCAGCATGCAATCAGGAAGACAGGTTCACTATTGGAAAGGAAACTGCTAATAACTGACTCCCAAAAGCTTTTTTTTTTTACAGCATTGACTCAGGAATGCCTATTTTCCCCAAATCATGCCTTATTAAACATCTTTATTCTGATAACTTGAGTGAGTTCATCGTCTAGGTTGGGTGACTAATCCAGCCGCTGTTCTTCAGCAACAGGTGGCTGATTATCTGCCTGCTCCAGAGATGCTCATCCTCCACAGGTCTCTCTCTCTCACTCACTCACTCTTTCACTCTCTCTCTCTCTCTCTCAAGGTCCCAATGAGGAGGAACAGACTTAGACTGAATTCATAGCAAAATGAAATAACCATGGATATGGAAATGTTTAAATTTTAGATGTAAATAGAATTATGTTCCCTTGGGCAGAATTGGTTTGAAATTTTAGGAATCCTCATGGCTCCTGTTTCAATAGCAGGTAGAGATTATACTTAGAAGAGACTTCACACATGATATCTTGAGCACCACCTTTGTCCTTTCCTGCACCAAAAGTATTCCATACCTCATGACTATTGCAACTCACCCTACATGGAGGGGTGGAAACATCAAACTTTCAAGGTTGCAACAACCACAAGTTGTATTGGAGACCTTGAAAGTTGCCCGTATAAAACTTCTACTCCATGAACTGTGGTTGCTGCCAATCAGCTGCCAGGTTCATTTCAAAGAGTTTGTCATCACCTTTAAAGCTGTATCTGGTTTAGGATAAAACTCTCTCCAAGACTACCTGCTTGAAGGTAAATCCACTTTGTTCTGTAAGATCTGGGAGAAAGGCCTTGTTGAAGGTTGTACCTCACTGTTACCTTATATGAGCCACTGTCTTTCACCTACATTTCTTCATCTGAAAATATGTGGTACAATGATGCTGTTTGATGTTTGCCATGGATTTTTATCTTTGTTAAGGAGAGATTATTGGGGACATATAATATTTTTTGTAATATTTAAATTGCTCAAACAAATAGAATGGTTCAGAAGACCAGGAAATATACTGGTAAGATTAATAAGATTATAGCCCATGGGTTTTTAAAATAAAACTTGTTCTCTAAGATCTGCAGAAAAATAATAACTGTGGATAATTACAAATCCTCCAATTTATGTAGGCAGTACAAATTAATTAGAATTTTAAAAATGTAAATGTTTCTACTTGAGCTCCTTGACATATACATTTCCCTGTTGCAAGTTTTAAAAAGATAATTATGACGGTGAGGCATAAAAACAATAATTGAAAATACATTTTTGTAATATGATTAAACAAATCTGGTGAGAACAATACGGCCAAGTTTGCTTCATTTTTTAAGATATCTAGAAGTTGAACAACAATTGTTAACAGTAGAGAAATCTTAGAAACACAAATGCACTATTATCCAATCTTCCCAATATATTCCTTATCTGCCTTCTTCTTTCCTCTTTTTCAACACTGTTTTGAGTGTTTCTCTCATACACAGAGCTATTCTTCCCACTTTAACTGGAGAGAGTATTATTATTTTTCCAGCTCAGGGTTTCATGCTTAATCTAATCTAATTGGTTCAGGCCATAGTTAGGAACAATATACGTTAACCTAGAACAATATCTTGAAAGTTATAGCTTTCTTTTTTTCCAAACAAGTAACTTTCTCTCTTCAGAGTATTCCAGAGAAATTCTATTCATTAAAGAAACATCGTGAGCCATTAAGTTGCCATTAAGTTGCTTTACAAAAAGAAGAGCTAAGCCACCATTCATAATAAACTACTTTATCCCTGACAATTTTGCCCCTTCCCTTAGGTCTTTTAATTAGAAATCTTAGGGGTTGAAGCTTACCAAGTAGAGAAGAACTAATTTTGCCCTTCTGATTTTAATTTCCACCTGGATATCAGAGAGTACAGTAATATAGAGGTATATATAGTACATGATAGCTCAATGTCATGAGGGCAAATGGAATATTTAGAATAGAATATCTATGTAAAGATTAAGTAATTTGTTGACTTCACTTTGGTGAATGAAAGAAAGAATGAGATAATTGGGGAAAAGGTTGAACTAGCAAGACCAATGATTGATTACATAAATTAAAATGGGGCTACAGAGCCACCTTCGCTATTGACTCATTGTTTGGCCTGAACCAAGCTACTTACCTTTGGGGGATGGCAAGAAAAGTGGGATAATCAGAGGAAAGAATTTGAAATAGCTGTTATTTATCTCCATCTTACTGGACCATGCAGACACCCAGGCTTACTAGGGATGATGACAGATAAGAGTATTTTTTTGGGTGAGAGGGGCAGATGCTAAAGCTGAGGAAGACCAATTTACATAGTGCAGGTAGTTCTCAACTTGCAACAGTTCATTTAGTGAGTGTTCAAAGTTACAACGGCACTGAAAAAAGTGACTTATGATCATATTTCATACTTATGACCGTTGTAGCATCCTCATGGTCACATGAACAAAATTTGGATGCTTGGTAACTGGTTGATATTTATGACAGTTGCAATGTCCCAGGGTCACGTGATCGCCTTCTGATAAGCAAACTCAATGGGGAAGCCAGATTCACTTAACAACCATGTTCTTAACTAACAACCGCCATGATTCACTTAACAAATGTGTTAAGAAAGGTCTTAAAATGGGGGGAAATTCACTTAACAAATGTCTCATTTAGCAACAGAAATTTTGGGCTCAATTGTGGCCATAAATCAAGGACTACCTGCAATTGCCTGGATAAAGGTCTTTTGAGCAGTGATTAATAAACACAGATTGGGCTTATTCTCAGCGGCATACAATGAAGCTTGTTTGATACTGGCTTACATTGTATGAGCACAGCCGTGATTTTTTTAAAACCATGGTTTATGACCTATCATGGTTTATGGCTTAGCATATTTATGAACCTAGTGAGTGTAATACCCAACAAGTCATGGTTAGAATGAACTTGGCTTACCAAGAATGCCCATGCTTTCAGGTCAAGATACGAGTGGAAAGGAAAGCAAAGAACTATCAGCTGTGCTGCCTATTGTATCTTCTCTGACACTTTGGAAACGTTAATGTTTTGTCAATTAAAACTATTTGCCTCTCCATTTGCTTTATTGAGTAATTGCTGACTATAACTTTAAATTAATTGTGGTTTTAATTGGCATTGTGCTTAACACTACTATTACTGTGAACCTGTCTGAAATCTTCTGTTCAACTTTACTGTTTTTAATATCTCAATAAAATCTACCCTGAGGTCCTGCCCTGGAATATTTGGGGAAAGCTTAATAATATGTTGCTATAGTCACTTGGATTTCATCGTTGCTTATTTTAGGCTACATTGTTCTTAGGCTCTGAGTTATAGCTTTCTTCTTGTCTTTCTTCATCTAAGTCTGCAGAAGACAACTTCAACCTAATGAGGGTTCCCCCCTTCCTTTTTTTTTTTGTCCATGTGTCAAAAATTTCAGTCCAAACTGGGAGATTTGGAAGGAAATTTTATTTTAAAAATTCCTTTCCCCCCCCCCCTCAAAATAATTGCTTTAAGTTTATTTCCACCAAAAAAAAGAAGAATCAAACATTGCCAGTTTGCTGCTGAATTAAATTTGATTTAGAGTGGGGGTGGAGGGAGGGCTTCTGGCAGTATCGAAAAATGCTGGTTTAAGCTTGCTCATTCTTCTGGATCTAAGGAATATACTTTGAGAAAGGACCAGAGATAGGAATAGTTGGATTCACATGATGCAAATTACAATTTTATGTTTCCGTTCCTGCAATCCAATGAAGTTGCTACCCTTAACTGTTCTAAAAACTAGTTAGCAAATCTAACCCAGATTAAGTGCTGACATTTTCAAGAATTTATGAAGGTTTGGCCCAGGTCTGTTTTCCCGGGACCAAGATAAATAAAGGTCCAGAAGAACGAAGATCTCTATAAAGGGAGTGGTTGAGAAGAGAGATGAAACAGAATTATAAAACAAATAGCGAAAGCCAAGCCGTTTTAAAGCTTCATGTTTCAATCTGTTTTAACATTAGAGGAAAAGATGGGGCAGGAGAAGGACTGTCTGCTGTGAGGACAGAAGCTGAGGAAACTAGCGCTGTTGCTGAGCCTTGGGCACAAGAGAGACACTGGCACGCTTTCATGTTTCCATGCTGAGGCATATCTGTGTACACCCAACTCTTTCCTGCTGTAGTGACTCTCCTTCCTCCTCAGCTGATCAATATCCAGCAAAAGGCACAGGCCAACGAGAACTGCAGCCGAGCGAAGATATCTAATTGCAGCCTCCCGTAATCTCTTCTGCAGTCGTTATCATTAGTGTATAGATTTCCAGCCCAATTCGTTTATCTTTTCCAGCCTCCTGTCTGTGCACCTGCCGCTTCTTCTCCTGGTTGCAAATATCTGCTTATCACCCTTTCTCATACTGCGTTTTGTTTACCTCGGCCTTTGTGTCTTACCTCTTTGGTCATTTATTCTATCAACCTCCTACTTCGCAGGCCTTGTTGCAAGGAAGTCAGCTGTGTAAGTTGCGGAGGCTGGTTATTGGGGGCAATTTTGTACGGTCTGCTGTGATTTTCTTTTGATGAACTGGTCTCAGGTCCAGATCAAGAGCTGCCTGCTTTTGGCCAAACAGCCAGCATGGATGTATTGTGGTTTTACGAGCCAGATGAAACTGTTGGCTGTTGAAGTCTCTGTGGCTGGAGGTGGGGGAGAAATATCTCCAGCTTGCATTTGAATGTGAATCCTATACATCTTCAAATCACCCAGACTTTGCTTACCATTAAAAAAATCCCACACAGTTCTTTGCTGCAGTACTATTCAGTATTTAAAACATATATTAAGAAACAACTGTATAAAAGTATACCTAATGAAACAATTATCTGCAAACCTGTGTTCTATAGGCCAGATTGGAGAGCCATGCACCCTTTTCTCTGCTAACATTAGCAAAGAATGACTCCAGCTCTATTTTATTTGTTTATTAAATTTATATGCCACCCATCTCGCCTAGAGATGATTTTAGATGGCTTGCTATCAATAAAAAACAATATCAAATATTAAAACAATAAATAATAACTCTACAGTTGATTTAACATTCACAAAGATGGGAAGGAAAGAAGGAAAGAAAGAAGGAAGGAGGGAGGGAGGGAGGGAAGGAAGGAAGGAAGGAGCACATGGGGAGGAGGAGGAGGAGGTCTTATCTTATTCCATTAATTGCCTCTAGAATTTCACACTTCCATTGGAGTCCCAGGCCAGTTGGCAAAGCCAGATCAAGAAATCAAAAGCACGGGTGCAGATCTCACTTTGGGGTGGGGACACGATGTTCCAGAGGGTGGGACCAAAGCAGAAAAGGATCTTCTCCTGGATGTCGCCAGCCAAAATTATTTGGCCAACAGGGTCTGCAGCATTGCTCCTTCTGCTGACGCACTTGGGATGGGCAATCTCATTGGGGTGAGATGATTCCTCAGATAACCTGTATATATCTGATATACTTGAATATACTTCTTGTCATAGTATTTGATATACTTGAAAAAATCACAAGTAGAAAAAAACCAGGACAGTCTGAACTTGCATCTTATAAAAAGGTATTTAAAGACCTGTGTTCTGACAGACGAGCACAATTCAAAACGCACCGACGATAACTCCTCAAATGGGGATGAAACATTTGCAACCAAATTGCCAAGCTCGGCGCTCAAACCATCAGCCTAACTACCAATCCAAGCAACTAATATTCAAACACATTTCAGAGTAATCAACCTTTATCATTGATACGAATTATAGCCAGTTCTGTTTTAAAAGTGGGTAGGAAAATGTCCATTTTGTCTTAATCAAAAATAAAAATAAATATCTGAAATATCCATTAGAACTCAGAAGGATGCATTAGGTTACCAGTTGCATACTAGCGTAATGGTCCCATTCTCCTTTTACTTTCAGTTGCAAACTTTTAAAACTTTTAACTTTTAATAATGGACTAACATTTCGTCACCATTCAAGGAGACATTATCAGTCCACTTTGAGTTCAAAGTGCTCTGACGATGTCTTCTCAAATGGGGATGAAATGTTTTGCAACCAAATTGCCAAGCTCGGATTTCAAACCAACAACCCAACTACCAACCTGAGCTACTAATATCCAAACACATCTCAGACTGGACTAAGCTTGAGATGACTTAAAAACCCATGGCTTCTTGGGTGCTAAACTGGAGAGGCAAAATGCTTTCAACTGGATTAATAATTGAGTAGAGCATAAGCTTTTGATAAATAAAATTGTTTGGCAACTTGATAAACGTTGGTGGACTTTTTGCTGAGTCTTGGCTTTTTATCTTAAAGATACATGAGAAGGTAATTAGATACTGAGTCAGTCAAAAAAAAAAGCAGTGGTGTTTGTATGTTTGTGTGTGTGGACAAAAACATGGGATTTTAAATAGTGGGGTAGTTGTGGTGATGGTGTTGGAAAAGGAGAAGAAGGAGGATGGGAAGGAGAAAGAGAGATTCTGCCAGCAAAAGCCAAGTGGGGACAAGTAGAGAATGTTCTCTAAGCTTCCACTGATATCCTCTCTGTCCCTTACCAAACCCTCAGTGTGTGATGATAACCTGAAGAAAAGTGTTTGGAGGAGGAAGGGCGTCAAAGATATACTTAAGCAGGCACATTCTTCTACAACATTGTCACTAACAAAGGAATCCTATACCCTTTTTTGACTGGGTTAGGCCAGATCCAGATTTAAAGAAATTGTTTTTTCTCCAGTTTAGCTCCCTTTTTTTCCGTTTAAGAGAAAGATGTTATGAAACTGTGCAAAGATTTCAGGTAAAATTTTTATCCACCAAAATTTCCAAGCAGTCTCAATTAGCAGAGGCTTAAATTGTACCGAAGACACTGAATCATTTTAGTTTATCACCCAGAATGTATGTTATAAGTGTATTATTTCATTCACTCCATGTCTCCGTTTGTGTTATAATGAGAAAGGCAAGTTTCCTCTCAAGGATAGTTTTCCATTTTTAACCATTTCTAAATGATGGTGAACAGCTGTCACAAAATCATGCTGCCAATTTATCACTGGAGTTTCAAAGTTGCTAAATGGTGATGTAAAGTAGCACTCTACTTATAATTTTAGTGCAATGATTTGAAGTGTTAATTTTTGTTCTTTTTCCTAGGGTTTGCTGTGTGGTGCCATCATCATATCTAGTTTTGTCTTGTTCTGGCCCATGAAGAGATGGTGATCTGCAAATTTCCTTGAATTGTATAATATTTATTATTATTTAATAGATTGATTCAAATGTTGGATTAATACAAGAAGTCATGGGTTCAACTCTTCATTTAGTTCTGAAATTAATTAAAAGGCTGTCATTCTCTTTCAGCCAAACTTCTCCTAAAATTGTTGTGAAAGGTAGAGTAAATGTCCTCTTGAACTTCTTGTAAAGGAAATGTGGTAAATATAATAGATACATGCCTTTAAGTATTTAAAGCATTTCTATACTGACTATTATTTAAGCAGATCTATGCACTGCATAACACCAAAATGCCAAGGTAAATGTGCAGTACAGTATAGAAAAAATCCTAATGTAACTATTTCACCTAATTACAGTCAGGCAGAATATTCTATACATTATCAAACAAATTCAAGTCAAAATTTCTGATGGATACTGAGACAACACTAGGCCTGTCTCAACACTGGGGGAGGAGCATTCAGAAAGTGGTAAGTATAAAAGGAAACATTCGTTTTCCTGCTGTTGTCATGTATACAATATTTGTATGTTTTTATGTGAGAGTCGTCATAGTTGGTGTATATAGATGTGGCTCAATTCATTATTTGTTTGTTTATTTATTTATTTAGTTTGTCAAACATGTACGATATAACAGATATAAGTATAAACATGGATGTGAACACAGGAAATGGGTACGAATAAATGGGGACAGTAGGACAGGGATGGTAGGCACACTGGTGCGCTTATACACACCCCTTACAGGCCTCTTAGGAATGGAGTGAGGTCCACAGTAGGCAGTCTAAGGTTAAAACTTTGGGGGTTTGAGGATGTAACAACAGAGCCAGGTAGTGCATTCCAGGCATTGACCACTCTGTTGCTGAAGTTGTATTTTCTGCAATTGAGTTTGGAGCCATTTACCTTGAGTTTGTATCTATTGTGTGCTCGTATATTATTGCAGTTGAAGCTGAAGTAGTCGTTGACAGGTAGGAGTTGTGGCAGACAATTTTCTGTACTATGCTGAGATCAGACCGAAGGCAGCGTAGTTCTAGGTTGTCCAAACCCAGAATTTCAAGCCTGGTGGCATAAGGTATTCTGTTGTGAGCAGAGGAGTGGAGGACTCTTCTCGTGAAACACCTCTGGACTATAGGTTGCTTTATTTTACTGGCATGTAACTGTAAGCAATCCGATTAATATGTATTTATTACTTGTCCTATACTTGATTCTTTTTGCAGTATGGCTTCTGGCAGATATAAACACATACATATATGTGCGCATTCACATACATATCTGGGTCATAAGTGCATTCGGCAGGAAAAATCCCTAGAAGCTGGAATTTTAGGTTGGCAAGGCAGGGAAACTGGGCAATATTTGAAAATATTCTTTTCTGTCTAATCTTTCTTTGCTTATTTTAAACTTACAGTTGTTTCCTTTCCAAATAAACACAAATTATAACTGAGAAGTTATTTTAGGTAATCTTGTTCCTACGTGGTTTAAAGCTTTATTAGTTAATGTCAAAATCTTAAATGCAGATCAAGACTGTAATGAAACTCAGTATATGATTTTCACTGACTTTGGGGGAAAAATGGGAATCAGAGTTTAGTGGCCAGGATTTCTGATTACATGAACAATCATCTGTACCCTAGCATAATTCTGAGAAATGTAAAACCAGATATAGGTGGTCTTCACTTACTAACTACTTCATCTAGTGAAGATTTGAAGTTACAGTAGTATAAAGAAAAACCAGCTACGCGACCAATCCTCACATTTTTTAGCTGCAGTGACTCTCACTCATTTGGAGCACTTTGCAACCAGCATACATTTATGTCTGTTGTAGTGTCCAATGCAGAGGTGAAATGCTGCTGGTTCGCTTGAACCGGTATTTCCAACAACCAGCTGGGTGACAATCAGCTGTGACACGTGATTTATATTAGCTAGAATCGTCAAATTTCCTGCTTTCTAGCTAATCTAAATCGCATGGCCTAGCGGATTCCCCCCCTCCCTCACTGTTCTACTTACCTTTGCAGACTCGGAAGGCTTCAAAATATTCCCTTTTTAGCACTATGCAGAGCATGCGCTCGGTAGCAGAGTCACAGAACCAGTAGCAGACTTCAGAGATTTCACCGCTGCTCCATGGTCATGTGATTGCCATTGTTGGTACTTTGCAACCAGCTTGCAAGAAGCAGAGTTAATAGAGATAACTGTTAGCAGAAGTGAATTTGTAGGTTGTGGTCATGTGATGTTTTGCTTAGCTACCTTAGTATTTCATTTAATTACTGGAGGGGAGAATGAGGCTGTAATCCTGTCGTGGTCACATTATTTTCTCCTTAGCAACAATGATGTTCAGTTACTAAGTTGCTAGTCCTAATTGTAGTCACTAAATGACCTCTACCTGTATATATTAAGCGGTGAGCAACATGAGAGAAAGGAATGCAGGATTTGGCATGTTGACAGAGAACAACCAATTGCTTAAAGTGTCCTCATTCTACTAGGCAATACTGTACAGATTTTATTTCCCATACTGAGTATCTGCACAGCTTATGTCAAGTTGGGCAAGGAACCCAAACTCTTGAATTTCCTGATTTGATCTGATTTCTGCAGAAGGCAGAATGAATTGCTGGGCTTCAAAGAGGCATAGCTGCACATCTTAGTATTCTCAATACTAAACCCATTTTAAGGAAGTGGTGATCCAGCAGTTGTGATGGATTCACTTTGGGATGGTTCAGGCATAGACAAGACAGAAGGCATACACTTCACCCTGGTAAAGTATTTCAGACCATCATGCCATCTGTAGCGCAGGCTTGCCAAGCAAGCTGGTCACTTCTTTAGGTTAAATAAAGAAGTGGCTGAATTAGGCAAAGCAATTTGCTACCTCCTGAGAGTATACAGAAAGTGGCAGGACCAAAGTATAAAAACAACTCCTCATATTAAGAGAGGCAATTGAGGGTTTGATATGTTCTTTTTATTGATGGGCTAAAGGATGCTAAGTGTCTTTTATTGATGCAGCTTTGAATTTTTGCTGATTGCTGATAAGTATAGTTCTAATCAAGCAGACAACCAATTGATGTCAATTGATGATTTAGATGCAGCAGGAAAAAGGTAGCTTACGCTTATAAGCCAAAGCAATAATTTGTTACACCAAAACTACCATGTTGGGCTTGTTCCTTGACAGCCTCTATTTATTCATTCAGAGATAGACAGATAGCACTTATCTTTTAGTAATCTTTTCTTAATTGTACTCTTACATCTAACTTAATCTTTCTGGATCACTATTAATTATTACATTATAAGCCTATTAACTAATTTACAGAGTTTTCTGTGTTTTCTCTTAGCACAGTGCCCTGAGTTCAGTTTCTATTTTTATTTCCAACTCTTCTTCTTTACATGCTGTCAAGATTCCACCCAGTTCTCACCCCCACCTCCCTGCATGCTTTTTTACTTCCACAGTCTCTTTACACAGTGTTTTCTCAGCCTGCTGGTTTATATTGTAGGTCTGTTTTTCTCTGTCTTTTAAGTAATCCCAAAAGTAAACTGTATCTTTCATCCCAAAGTGTAGACTGTTTCTCCTTTGCTTGTGATAGCTCTTGCCCACTCTCTTTCCTTTTGTCAGTCTAACAAGAATTCAGTTCTTTTCCTGGCTGTTCCACATTGTTTTCTTCTTCTCTCTCGTTGGCTCAGATATGCCAACTCTTTCTCCAGTGCACTTCAGATTCCAGCACCGTCCAACCACTCAGCAGTCTGACCTTCCAGGCATCCATCTCCTCCTGAGTTCTGTTTATTAGTTAGCAGATGGCAAGGAGGTGAAGAAAATACAGAGATTCCTGTTTCTCCTAGAACAATTCTGAATGTACTGTGCAAGAAAGAACATGAATCTTCCAGAAGCATGGCGTTTCCCCCCAAATCACTGAACGCGGGGGGAGGGGCGGGCTGCCCTGTGCTATTACAGCTTTACTTCTCTCTACACACATTTGAAAGAAAAGTTCATATTTTCCAAACTTGTTTATGTTCACTTCCATCCACAACAGTGGTGGGTTGCCCCCAGTTCGGACCGGTTCTATAGAACCGGTAGCAAACCGGCGGGAGGCTCCACCTACTGACCCTGACGTCATCAGAGGTGATCTGCACATGCGCGATCCCATTGAGAACCGGTAGTAAAGGTAAGTAGAACCCACCGCTGATCCACAAGTGTCACAAACACATACATACACACTTACCTTTACTACCGGTTTGCAACAGGAGTGTGTGCAGATCTGCATGCGCAGATCATCCATGATGATGTCAGGGTGGGTGGGCAGAGTCTCCCGCCGGTTTTACTACCGGTTCTATAGAACCAGACTGAAGCAGGAGCAACCCACCACTGATACACACTAATTTCTTTATTGTGTTGAAGAATAAAGCCTTTTAGAAGATTTGCCTCCTACAGTATATGGCGGTTAAAGATTAAACATAGATATGTTCTCCAGAGTTTACATTCTAGGCTTTTCCTGTCAGCCTTTTTGAGTTAATGGATATTTGGCTGATTCCTTAAAGACCCTGACATTGAGGGGCACATTATCTATTGAAACATAATGGTTCTCTATGTTTACATAATAATGAGGTTCCTGCCTTACCAGCTTCATTCCTTACAATGGGGAGACTGGAAAAAGCTTTTTGCCAGTCCTGTGTTAGCATCCAAGTTTCTTTGGTCAGTCTAAGAATAAATAGTCCATCCAGAATAGTCTTTCCCAGCATGGATCTGTACAAAAGTGTTGAGTAATCAATTTCCACAATCTCCATTTCTCCAGTGTGCTTAGAGGACATCATTTGGGGCCTGCTACCGGTAATTTGAGGTACAGTATATAGCTGGAGGCACATTTCTGAGTCTGATTATTTGATGCAAAAGCAAAAAATGGGAACTCATATATAAGAGTATAAGAAAACATTTTTTTTCTGAGGTCTGTGGTTTAAAGATTCTTGCTTTATATATTAGCAGATGGTTCCTAAAGCATTCTGGAAACATTTACAAACATTCCTTTAAAAATAAGGGCAGAGTAACTCCTGAGTTTGTATTAATTCCATAGGTACAGACAGATGGGGGTGGGGGGAGGGTGTCCAGAGTACGTGATAGGAATGTGATAGGTCCAGACTAGAAAGGCTCTTATTGAAATGGTGCTTCCCTGCAAAACCCCCCATTTTTAAAGCAGAGCTGCCAGAGTCTATTTTGTGAGGAAATGTAATTTGAGCAATATAATATAATGAAAGGCATAGTCTATGCGGGTATCTATAAAAGCATCTGTGCCTTCATAAATAAATTAATATACACAATCATAATTAAATACACGAATTGGATTTTATGACATTTTTGAAGCAATTGGTTTTTCCTTCTCTCTCTCTCTCTCTCTCTCACACACACACACACACACACACACTTTTTCCTACTTCTTCGCAACCTGTCAGTTCTGCAGTCTGAATCACTGGGTTATAGTTACAATACTTCTGTGCCACCTCTGGGTTTCTGGGCATTCTGACTACAAGGGGACATTGTACTCTGCACAGATGTTTGACTGCTATGCTTGGCTGGTAACAACATCAGACAGAACACTGATATGACTCACCCATTTTACTAATTTATCAGAGCAGCCTTCCTTGAAATCTCAACATAAAGTCCAATGCCTCCTCTGCCTGAAAGCAAATAAAAACCTTGAAGCCAATAAAAAAAAAACCAGTGGAATGAGAGACAGAATACAAAACAACTAATCTCCCCCCCCCTTTTTTTTTCCCTTGTGGGTTGATGTAGGTTGTCTTTACAGCCAGAGCTTTAGGAATCCCAGAGTAAAAAAAGACAAAAACACCATCACACCACAGGTAAAAGTTAGAGCAGAGGAGAATGCTACACTGCGGCAAGTGAGAAATAACAGCAGTAGAGATATCCTGCTACTGCAAATAACTATCATTTGGGATTTCATGGCTTCTTTGCAGGATTACAGACATTTGTGCCACCAGTATGTACCTAAGAAGTGTTTTAATGGACAGCTCAAAATATAAACGGAAATATATTCCGTTCCATTTATAATTCCATTTTCCGTTAACAGATGCCTATTGGGCAAATACGTTAACTGCATACTGGGATGTGGTCTGCCCCCCCCACCCCCTTTAGTATATTTGTCAGTAAACCCAATCCTGCAGCTTTGTAATATATGAACTGGTTTTAAGCTTTGTTACCAAGATACCAGACAACTCCCAGAAATTATTCTTTTTGAGAAAATTCTGTGTTCAAGGGGAAGGCCAGCTGGAAGTCGGTGCCATGCCTGTGCTTCCCAGGACACTGGGACGCTTTTGGCAGTCTTCAGAAATTGGGTGGCTCTGTTTCTGCTGCTCCAGAGGAAAGGCGTGGAAGATTTTTGCTCTTTTCCTCTGCAGCTGGCTGTTGCACAGATCCTCAGCAGATGGAACAACATCTACATGGAGGGAAGCCTGCAGTGGAGTTCCTCAAGGTTCTGCCTTAGGCCCAATACTCTTCAACATCTTCAGAAACGATTTAGCTGAGGGATAGAAGGGGAACTCATCAAACTTGGGGATGACACCAGGCTGAGGAAATTTATTTATTTATTTATTTATTTATTTATTTATTTATTTATTTATT
>WNWU01000030.1:13135845-13159672 GCA_012654045.1 Ptyas mucosa
ATTTATTTATTTATTTATTTATTTATTTATTTATTTATTTATTTATTTATTTATTCATTCATTCATTCATTCATTCATTCATTTAATATATGCCGCCCTATCTCCAGCTGGACTCAGGGCGGCTCACAACAGTTAAGAAACATCTAATAAAAAGTTAAAAAGTTAAATCCAAATCTCATAATTTAACAGTTAAAAGTACAATTAAGACTAAGAAGTTAAAATTAAATTAGAATTAAAACCCCATCAGTCCAGGCTGGCCAAACGAAACAGCCACATTTTCAGGTCACAGCGGAAAGAGCGGAGGTTGGGGACCACCCGGAGCTCCAGGGGCAGTGGCTTCCAAAGGGTAGGTGCGCCCACAGAGAAAGCCCTCCCCCTGAGGAGGCCCTCTCTGTGGGAAAGCACCGGGTGATGGGAAGCTGTTGCTGGCTGCAGATGGTCCCCCAAATATTCTGGGCCTAAGCCATGTAGGGCCTTATAGGTAATCACCAGCACCTTGAATCTCACTCGGAGGGCAACCGGCAACCAATGCAAGTCGCGTAGGAGAGGTGTAACATGGGAGTGTCAGGATATTCCCATCACAACCCACGCGGCCACATTCTGCACCAATAGTCAATACTCTAGAAAATAGGCTTAGTCTGAGGTCCTAGTAGTGGAGAGGAGCTGTAGCCTAGAGGTGGAGCTCTTGCCTCACAGTCAGGAGGTTGGGAGTTTGATCCTAGGTAGAGGCAGCTATAGGGTCGCCTGCTTGGGCAAGGGGTTGGACTAGATAACCTGCAAGGTCCTTTCCAGCTCTGTTAATCTGTATAACAAATATGAGCCAACAGTGCTCTACAGCTGCCAAAAAAAGCCAATGCAGTCATAGGCTGCATCAAAAGAGGGATAGCATCAAGACCACATGAAGTATTAGTACAGTACTGTTGTATACTGCTTTGATAAGATCACAAATATTTGTGTCCACAAATACAAATACTTGGAATACTGTGTCCTCTTGTGATCACCATGATACAAAAAAGATGTTGAGACTCTAGAAAGAGTACAGAGAAGAGCAGCAAAGATGGTTAGGAGCAGTGGTGGGATTCAAATAATTTAACAACCGGTTCTCTGCCCTAATGATTTCTTCCAACAACCTGTTCACCAAACAGCTCAGAAAGTTAACAACCGGTTCTCCCGAAGTGGTGCGAACTGGCTAAATCCCACCACTGGTTAGGAGGCTGGAGGCTAAAACATATAAAATGGTTGCAGGACCTGGGTATGTCTAGTCTAAGGAAGAGAAGGACTAGGGATAACACAACAGTGGTCTTCCAATATTTGAGGGACTGTCACAGAGAAAAGGGGGTCATCCTATTCTCCAAAGCACCTGAGGGTGGGACAGGAAATAATGGATGGAAACTTATCAAGGAATGATCCAAGCTAGAACTAAGGAGAACTTTCCTGACAGTGAGAACAATTAATTAATGGAATGGCTTGCCTCCAGAACTTGTGGATGCTCCTTCACTGGAGGTTTTTAAAAAGAAATTGGATAGCTATTTGTCCAGAATGGTATAGGGCCATGATGGCGAATCTATGGCACGGGTGCCACAGGTGGCATGTGGAGCCATATCTGTGGGCACCCACAGCTCAGCTCCAGTATGCATGCGCTCGCTAGTCAGATTATTTTTGGGCCTTCCGGGCCCGCTGGAAGTCAAGAAACGAGCCATTTCCTGCCTCTGGAGGGCATCCTGGGGAGTGGGGAAGGCCGTTTTTGCCTTCCCCAAGCTCCTAGAAAACTTCTGGAGCCTGGGGAGGGTGAAAAACGGGCCTTCTGGTCCCACTGGAAGTTGGGAAATGGGCCATTTCCGGCCTCCAGAGGGCCTCTGAGGGGGTGGGGAAAGCCATTTTCACCCTCCCCAGGCTCCTAGAAAGCCTCTGGAGACTGGGTAGGGCAAAAGATGGGCCTACCGGACCTACCATGCCATCGCGTGCCAAAAGCGGGGGTCTCGTGGGAGGGGGCCGCGTGCATGCATGGGGGGCGGGGCACATGGAATTATGGGTGTGGGCACGCACGCACGTGCGTGATCCCCCCACATTCCCCCCGCTTTTGGCACGTGATGGCAAAAAGGTTAGCCATCACTTGTATAGGGTCTCATACTTGGACCAGGAGGTTGTACTAGAAGACCTACAAGTTCTCTTTTACCTCTTGTAATTCTTCTATTCCTAATTTATGAACCCTTCTACCTCATGTAGTTTTCGCTGTCCTCTTGAAATGAGGCCATTTTGGTGTCTTGCTGCTCTTCCACCATTGTTTTTGCCTTACTCTAAGGCAGTTTTTTTTTTCAAACTTGGCAACTTTAAGATGTGTGGACTTCAACTCCCAGAATTCCACAATCACTGCTCTAAGGGATCACTTTGCTGTTCCACCCCTCCTTCCCTACAGTGATTTTCCCCCCCTTTAAACTCTTTTCCCTTGTCATAAAAAATGTGCTGAGAGGAAAAGCAAAGAAAACGGAAGGGACATCCTCCATTGGCTGACTGAGATCATGCAAAGGAGCTTAAAAAAGAAAAGTGAAAGATGTTGAAGAAGTGCCATAAGGATGTCAAAAAGTCCTCCCAAATTTCAGATGGCAGTGAACCAGGCATTTGAAAGGTGATGCTTTGCCTCTGAGAAATTTATAGATGAAGTATTTGCCCAGGAGCAAGTTTAGTTTATTATTGAGAAAGAAAAAGTCATCTCTCTGGAACAGAAATGGCTAAAGTGTTGATGGGAATTTAATAGTTCTTTGGGAAGTATCCCCAAATAAGTTTGTTGTTAAAGCTTGTTTGGGGTTTATGCTACAATTTTCCTGGGTTTTCTGCTTTATAATACAGATTAACAGATTAAGAGAATTGGAAGGGACCTTGTATTGTAGATCATCTAGTCCAAACCCCCTCCCTCGCCCAAGCAGGAAATCCTACACTATCTCTGACAAATGGCAGTCCAATCTCTTCTTGAAAGCCTCCAGTGATGAAGCTCCCACAATGTCTGAAGGCAAGCTGTTCCATTGGTTGATTTTTCTCACTCTCAGGAAATTTCTCCTTATTTCTAGGTTGAATCTCTTCTTGCTCAGTTTCCATCCATTATTGCTTGTCTGGCCTTCAGGTGCTTTGGAAAATAGCTTGACCCCTTCCTCTCTTTGGCAGCCCCTCAGATATTGGAACACTGCTATCATGTCTCCCCTGGTCTTTCTCTTCACTAGACTAGCCATGCCCAGTTCCTGTAATCATTCTTCATATAGGCTCAGGCTATGGGAATTTGGAACTCGATATCTAGAATTTGGTCCTCATGATCTGGATAAAAGATTTCAGCAGAGATTCATATCATCACAAAACATAACTTTACAAATAGAGCATTTTCCTTATCTTTGTTCACAACTGGGAATGATGGACATAGTTAGAGCTTGGTTTCTTGCTTAGAATATGTTTGTATTCTCCCTAAAAACACTTTTATGCTCGCTCTCCCTCCCTCCCTCCCTCCCTCCCTCTCTCTCTCCCTCCCTCTCTCTCTCTCTCTCTCCTTTTAGCGTATTAATCTCAGCTAGGATCTTGGGGGCAAATCCTTAACTTTGCTCACTAACACATTCTTCAAATGCATCAGGAGGTTAATAGAGAAGAACAGAGTGAGTTGGTTTTTAGAGAAAAGCATACACGTTACAAGGACAAACCAAACAGATTGGAAAATAATTTATAGGGTAGAGAAAAATAATATTCTGGAAGAGTGTCTTCAAAACAAGAAATGGAGCTTGTAAACTAGGATAGATTTATTTCATACATTGCTTAGAGGAAGAACACATAGACAAAAGGCCCAGAGTTTAATCACCATTTGGGGCTAGAAGAAATATTTTGGGATTGCATGAGCTCTGCAATTCATAAAAGCAGCCACACTTTTGATGCTTCCACCTGAGTGTTAAAAAGACATTCCTTTGAATGCACTGGCCTTCATTTCCTGTATTTCTATTCTTAAACCATGTTGCATGGACCCTAAGCATCTTCCCATTTATTTTCCAGCCCCATATCGGCTCCTTTATCTGCTTGCCTCTGTCTTAATTAACAGAATAACAGAGTTAGAAGGGACCTTGGAGGTCTTCTAGTCCAATCCCCTGCACAAGCAGGAAACAGGTGTCAAAGTCACAGCGTCACGTTGCCATCATGTGACGTTTCACGACATTTTCCCCATTTGTGGAACTGGGGTGGGCGTGGCCTGTGGGTGATGCATCTGGCCCATGGGCCGCCAGTTTGACACCCCTGCTACAGCATTCCAGACAAGTGGCTGTCCACCCACTCTCTTTTTATAACCCTCTAGAGATTGAGCAACCACAACTTCTGAAGGCAAGCCATTCCACTGGTTAATTGTTCTCACACTTAGGAATTTCTCCTTTGTTCTAGGTTGCTTCTCTCCTTGATTAGTTTCCATCCATTGTTTCTTGCCTTCAGAAGCTTTGGAAAATAAGTTGACCCTCTCTTCTTTGAGGTAACATCTCAAATATTGGAACACTGTCTATCATGTCACATAATTCCTTTCTTCTTTATGGTATCAGCTTCTCTCATCCTATTTGCTCCATTTCAGTGTTGCCCAGAACTTTGCTGCCAATTAAGTAATGCACATTTCCCTTATTTCTCTTTTAAACGTTTCCAAGATTTTGAATGACATTCTCCTTTTGCTTTTTCTGCTCCTGTATCTCTGTCTTCGTTTTCCCTTTCCTCTATGGCTGAGTTTCCTTTCAGAACATTTGCTTTTAAGTGTTCTCCTTGAGGATTGCTGAGGAACTGCTGATGTGCGGGATAGCTGGAGGACAGTAAATGTGGTTTTTAAAAAGGAGGAAATAGAAGATCTAACCTTATCTCATTATTTTTAAAAATGTAATATTATTGGTAGATTGTGGAAGGGCAGTCATCTTATCTTGATTTCAGCAAAGATATATTTGACGTATCATCCCATGGTACTCTGATTCAGAAACGTGTTAGATGTAGGCTTGTTAAGTATAAGACAATTAAGACATGGATGATTTGAAACTCCTACTACAAAATATTCCTTAGTAGTTTCTTCTTCAACTGGATAAGGTGCCACAAGGCTTCATCCTTGATCATTAATATTTTTATAAATAATCCCTTGATTAAAAAGTGTTCTGCAAACAGCAAAAGTCTTTCCTTGGATGGAAGAATAAAATTGGATTCAAGCTTGACAAAAATGCTTGTGAAGGTAATGTCCCTTGGCAATTTTACTGCTTGAAACTCTAAAAATTTTACATACACTTGCTGAATATATTAAAATATTAGAAATACTATTATTTGTGTCTTTTAGAATTTTTAAGCCTTCTTTCTTTTCCGCACTCCTCTCTTGTTTTTCTCAGCAGTCCACTTCAACAAGCTAATCTTCTTCATGTTTTGAATGCCAAGAACCTAAGTGCTACTTCAGAAGTACCTATTGTATTCAGAAAATTAACATTGCTATTTCATTTTTTTTTATCTTCTTGGTGCTTTTGGAAATGGATAGTAGATGAATATTCAGATAATATATATTAGGAAGGTTAAATCAAGAAATCTGATTTGCAGGAAAACACACACACACACACACACAGCCAAATAACCGTCTAAAACAAAGCAAGTTCCTGGGATAGAGAAAAAGAGCTAACCATTCAAAAACTAATTTGCAGTTTTTTCTTCTTCTCCATTTTGCAGTTTTTTCTTCTTCTCCATTTTGCAGTATACTCTACTCCATTTCAATAAATAGAACAAAAGGTTGGGAATGCATCCATCTGATTTCTATGAAAAATGTGTCTTTGTTCTACAGAATTCACAAATACTGAATTCACTCCAAATTTCTGGAGTGGCCTGTGTCACAGGGTGATTGCCAGCAGCAGTGATTATTTCTCCCTGCAATTCTTCTGCTGTCCAATTCTTTGTTATCCACCACCTTAAGGGAAAGGATACAACTCTAATATAGACTATTGGGAAGTTAATTGCTTTTATCCTTCCCCCCGTTTTAACTTTACGGTTAAAACAGATTAAGATAGGTTAGATTTGAGACCTAGTATCTTGACAATTTAGGCTGATAACAATAACTAGTCATTGAAATAAAATTGGTCCCACTTTACCAGGAAATCTGGGGAGCTGCTTTTGAGTGCTTGTCATCAGGCTAGAGACATTTTGGAGGCTTTTAAAGATGAAGTTGTTCTGGAGGACTTTCACCTTTTTTATTATGCCACCTTCATTTTCAATTTTTATTAGGGGATCAGTTTGGGTGACGGTATTTACTGTTTTTATAGTTGCTATATTATACAGGTAGTCCTCAAGTTACAATAAGAATTGAGCCCAAGATTTATGTTGCTAAGTGAAACATTTGCTAAGTGAGTTTTGCCCCACTTTACGACTTTTCTTGCCACAGTTGTTAAGTGAATCATTGCATTTGTTAAATTAGTAACATGGTTGTTAAGTGAATCTGGATTCCCCATTGACTTGGCTTGTCAGAAGGTCGCAAAAGCTAATCATATGACCCCAGGATAAGGCAACCGTCATAAATATGAACCACTTGCCAAGGTTCATGAATTTAGATCATGTGGCCATGATGATGCTATAAGGTGCATGAGTATGAAATACGGTGATAAGTTATTTTTTTCAGTGCTGGTGTAACTTTGAACAGTCACTAAATGAAACATTGAGGATGACCTGTAGATATTTTACTTAGTCGTTATACTTTACAGAAATTGCCAAGAGTGTCTGGATTGCAGTGGGCTAGAAGTGAAGGAAATAAATAAAAAATTGCCCAGAACTACAAACTAGACTTGGTGACAGAACAAGAATTTGAATCTCTACTTCCTATGTTGGATTTCCTATGCTGTAATTTTAGTTTTTCTACTCTTCAGCTGTACATCTACGCTCAAAGATCTGTGTGCACAAACCAAAAGGATGGATCATGATCTGTATTTCAACCAAGGAAGAGGATTTAGGATTAATAAATGTGCTATTTGCCAAATTTAGGAAGGATACAACTACCAAGGACTACTAATACTACCTCCAGGATGAGAAGAATATTGCCTTGAATGCCAATAGCTGGAGAATAAAAAAAAGAGAAAGGATAGAAGGATTACTTTTCTTCCAGATTCTGTTTAACCAACGTGGAAAACAAGATGATGGATTAACCAGAGCTTCAGTTCGATCAAGCAAAATCTTTTTTTAGGTTCTTATATTGTAAGACCCCTGTGATTAGTCAATGTGAGATTAGAAGATTGTAGGAAACGGATTCGAAGAAGGTTTCAGTGGGCATGTCTGTAATAGGAAAAAAAATTAAAACCAAAATGAACAGATGGGACAAGGCTAAATATAGCTAGAGTCATAATATAGTTTAGGTAACCAAATGTTTTAAATCTTCCTACATAGGCCACGCCGTTCAATGATGAGCTTTAAGGGTTCAAAAGACATTTGTGTTAGATGTCGCAAAGGTGCTTTTTCAAGAAGCAACTGGACTTTCCAGTCTGGTCATTTGTACACTTTCAGCTGTTTGCAGGTAGTATGCATCCTTACATTCCCCACCATCCAGTCAGAGCTGAAGAAGCTTCTTGGACGAAAAATGAAATGTCTTCAAAGAAAAACCAGAAAGTCCAGTTGCCTCTTGAAAAAGCACCTTTGGGACAACCATGACCTGAATGACTGAGAATCTCCATGGACATTTGTGTTAGATGATGTGTCTGGCTGGAAAGCAAAAGACCTTCAGTGCTTTTTTTTTTTTTAACCTGGAAAACCAGTTTTTATTCAGTCAGTACAACAGCATAAACTGAAACTGCATTTCAAAGCAGCTAGAAATATTTGAGACATACAAAGTAGGATGTTGCCATTCCATATCATCCATTCTGGGAATTTTTTTTTTTTTAGGGAGGTTACAGCAATTAGGTAAACATTTAATTAGATATTTGAATTGCATATACTTGGTATATACTTGATTCCTCAATTTTCCTTGTATTAATTTTTTTTTAATTTTTAAACTTTTATTAATTTAAGAAACCACATAATACACTTATAAATGCAAGTAAAACAATTTACAACAAGCATCTTCTTAATGACATCTACCTATAATATCTGAATTGTTACAATATCAATATCCTATATTCTTAAGTATACATTATTTCTCTCACCTTATATAATGATATTATTTTATTGATATCTGGTGTCTCTTTCTTAAATTTCATGTGATTTAAAACATTTATTTTACTCTATTGATATCTTTTCTTTTATTTACTTTACCCTCAGTGCTTCTAATGGAAACTGAAGTTTGAATGACCAGTGCGTAGTTATTTTAGAAGCCTTTCCCACAGGCTTCAACAGAAAATGTGGCTTTAAATGACAAATTATTTCAAACTTACTTTTCAACAATGAAAGAAAATGATGAAGTGAATGCAGATAGCAGTTGTTTTATTACAGGTAGTCCTTGACTTACGGCCACAACTGAGCCCAAAATTTCGGTTGCTAAGTGAGACATTTGTTAAGAGAATTTTGCCCCATTATACGACCTTTCTTGCCACAGTTGTTAAGTGAATCACTGCAGTTGTTAAGTGAATCACATGGTTGTTAACTGAATCTGGCTTCCCCATGGACTTCCCTCATGAGAAGATCGCAAAAGTTGATCCCATGACCCTGGGACATTGCAACCATCATAAATATGAGTCAGACGTCAAGCATCTGAATTTTGATCATGTGACTATGGGGATCCTGCTGCAGGGGTCTTAAGTATGAAAAAACGGTCATAAGTCACTTTTTCAGTGCAGTTGTAACTTTGAATGGTCACTAAAGGAATAGTTGTAAGTCAAGGACTACCTCTACTTGTTTTACTGCTCATTGATGGTTTATTTATCTTCTGTGCTCCTTCTGCAAAATTTTGTTAAGAAATATTGAAATAAAGTCAATTCATTTTCACCACTGTTGCGATCACATCCCTTTCCACACAGTAATTTTTTTTCCTTTGGAAGTAGCCAACAATTTCATCCAAAACATTAAAGATTTGCTATGACAGTCAACATTATGTTTAAAATGAAGGGGTATTACCTATTCTTTTTCTTCTTGGCAGGAACATCATTTATTTTGTTAAAGAAGGTGTGTATATTTTAGATGATGCCTTGATTGGTTTTGGCTGGCTTTTTGACTTCATACAGTTGTAAATAAGTTTGATTAACAGTCAAGGTTTTAAGAGGTATGGGCTCATGACCAAAATCTGCCGCCAAAATATGACCCCAGAACTGAGTAAGGTTAATAACACTGTGGTACTGTCAAACAAATTGGGCATTTTGGTTTTATGAAGTGACATATTAAGCTTGCTGTGGTAATAGATACTTATGAAAATATTCACTGCTGTCATTGCGTGATACGGGTAGGCTTGGCAGCAGCATCCAAGATTTTTAGACAAGATTAATGGTATTGATTCTTGTCCCTGTTTTTTCCTGCATCAAATGTCCTCACGCTATCAGTTCAAACATAACTTTTTAGGAAAGTGTGATATGACAGCTCAAAAAATTATGTACATCCCTCTTGCAAATAAAGTGTATTAGAAGATTCATATTGTACTGGAATGAATCAAATATTCTAATTGTTTAGGGCTATGATGGCAAACCTATGGCACGGGTGCTACAGGTGGCACGTGGAGCCATATTGGTGGGCACGTGAGCTCAGCTCCGGCACGCATGCGTGCGCCGGCCAGCTGATTTTCAGCCTTCTGGGCCCACCAGAAGTCAGGAAACACACTGTGTCCGGCCTCTGGAGGACCTCTGGGAGCGTGGAAGGCCGTTTTCGCCCTCCCCAGGCTCCTAGAAAGGTTCTGGAGTCTGGGGAGAGCGAAAAACGGGTCTACCAGGCCCACCGTGCCATTGTGTGCCAAAAGTGGGGGAGCACAGGGTGGCAGGGTGCATAGAATTGTGGATGTGGGCACGCGTGCATGTGACCCGACCGCGCTCTCCCAGCTTTTGGCACGCGATGGCAAAAAGGTTAGCCATCACTGGTTTAGGGTCTCTTCTACAGACTCCATACACTGAGACACAGTTAGATTAAAAAAAATCCTGTCTCTATAAGAAACCTTGGTTCTCTGTTCTGGAAGCTACAGAAGTATTATACTTTCTTGGCCTGACTCCTGAGGAAAAATGCAAGTTAAAAAATGGGCTACTGGATTCTCGTACATGTTTCCAAAAAGAACATTTAAAGCTGTATGATCTTCAACGTTCAGAGCTGTGTCTCAATTTGTTACATCTGGACCAGTTAGCAGAACCCAATTAGGCTTGAAAACAATTGATCCAAAATTGACCAAAGTTAGAATTGCCTACTGGCTTCTATAGATTATTTTGGGAGAAGTGTGTTAGAAAATAGGGTTTGGCTATATGACCACTCACCTTCTCTCAACAGAAAGCAAATAAAACTTAGTATTGTTCTTCCTTTTCACAACTTCCCTCAATCCGTCTCCTGTAAACACAACACAGAAATACGACCATGGCTTTTCTGTCATACCTGCATGGTGAATTAAGTCATGGCTGGCTCAAAGTATAGGGTAGGGAAACAGAAGAGCTCTTGGTTTTCTTAGGGATTATATATGTAAGGCAGGGGTGAAATCCAGCAGGTTCTGACAGTTTCTGGAGAACCTGCAGTGGAAATTTTGAGTAGTTCGGAGAACCGGCAAATACCACCTCTGGCTGGCCCTAGAGTGGGGTGGGAATGGAGATTTTGCAATATCCTTCACCCAGGAGTGGGGAGGGAATGGAGATTTTGCAGTATCCTTCCCCTGGAGTGGGGTGGGAATGGAGATTTTGCAGTATCCTTCCCCTGCCACACCCACCAAGCCACACCACGCCCACCAAGCCACGCCCACAGAATCAGTAGTAAAAAAAAAATGATGTCACCACTGATTTAAGGTAGGGGTGTGTGTGTGACTAAAAGTGGCTACAATAGAAAGGCTGCACCCCGAGGAAATGGAAGTTGAATGTTAGCAGATGTTTTGGCAGGGATAGGCAGTGCATAAAAGCCTCTTTGGGCTACTGGATGGGCTGGAAGAGTCAGGTGGAATGATGTGAAGTGCTTTGAAGAGGCATTGCTACATAGCACGGAGCCCCTTGTCAAGGCGAATTGCAGCGACCTCACACAGGCCTATGATAAAAGCCTCTTGCAGCTGTCAGGTAAGATTTCCATTTTTGTTAATTTCCAGTTTTCATCTAGCCCAGTCACTAGAAGAGGATATATTCCTTCTGGGGAAATAGCATGATTATTTATTATGGTTAGTTGCACAGTCAGCCAGATGTTTAAACTGGACCTGACATTTTTATTTTCACATCAAGTCCGTCCCAAGGCCCGGGGATAGGGAGATGTTGTTGTTTGATAGTGTTAAAGATATTGTTGCAGGATGTAAGCTGTTTCAAGCAGAGCTGTCTTTTGCAATTGACTGTTGATGAGTTTTGTCAATGCTGATGGTGTTCAAGTGGTGTTCTAGATGTTTTGGGATTGTATCCAAGGTGCCTATCGCTATTGGTACTACCTTTCTTTGCTTTTGCTGAAGTCATACTGATCTTTACAGGTCTTTGTATTTTGTGATTTTCTCCAGTTCTTTCCCTTGTTTTGCTATGTCCGGGTACTACAATGTCCACTATCCAGACTTTTTAAAAATCTTTCTTATCGACAATTGTTAAGTCTGGGTTGTAACGTGGCAGGTGCTTGTTTGTCTGATTTCTAAAACCCCAGAACACTTTAGCTTCTCCATTTTCTATTACTTTATCTATTTTGTGGTCCCATCAGTCCTTGCTTGTAGGAAAATGGTTTTTTTTTCTTTTTGCAAATATTCCAACGTGCCATTGTTACTACTTTGCTTTGCAGTTGTTTGCAGTCCGTATGTGTAGTCTTCTTGCAGCAACTAACTAGGTAGCCCACCGTTTCTTCATCTACTTTGCTGTCTGTTGCTGTCTTCTCAATTTGGGCTTTCTATGCATTTGCTCTTAAGGTTTACTGGTTCTTTCTTTCAGACACAAACTTGAGTCTCAGCAGATTGTAGCACCTGGCTAACATTGTTTGGACATGGAAGATAGCAGAGTCAGGTTTGGTTAAGAGTTGAAAGGGAAATCACCAGGAAATTGCCAGTCTACAGGCCACATAAGAAAGCAGAAGCACATCAAGCAAGAAAACAATGGTATAGCAGTTTGGTATTGGTGCCATGAAAAAAACATGGACATCTGTCCTTATAGTAATGGACAGGAGTTGAGCGCATCTCAAGAGTATGCTTATCGTAATTTGGAAATGATAATATACATGAGCTATATATCAGGGGAAAACATTTTGCTTTCTCACATGTGAAAAGCAAGGATGGCTGTTATCCAGTGGTGAAATCCAATTTTTTTTACTACCAGTTCTGTGGGTGTGGCTTGCTGGGCGTGGTGTGGCTTTGTGGGCGTGGCTTTGTGGGCATGGCAGGGGAAGGATACTGCAAAATCTCTATTCCCTCCCCACTCCTGGGGGAAGGATATTGCAAAATCTCCATTCCCACCCCACTCTGGGGCCAGCCAGAAGTGGCATTTGCCAGTTCTCCGAACTACTGAAAATTTCTGCTACCGGTTCGCTAGAACCTGCTGGATTTAACCCCTGCTATTATCCGTAGTTTAGTAATGATACTTTCAGGCTCAAGAGAGGCAAGATGAGCAGCTGAACGGCTGTGAAATAAGAAAGTGAAGATTTCAGCCTCCATGAATCAGGTTACTGCTGAGATTCATGTCAGCCCGCCAACTTCTTGTTGCTTTGCTATGATCTGTTGCATTTAATGAACTGTCAGTTGGCTGTGATCCATTCCTTCTTTCACTCGTTCATCTTCTATTGTTATTCTATGGCATCAAATGTACCACATTTTGGCTTAACAGGACCCGAACTGCACAGAGACAAGCAACGAGATTAAAAACCCAAGGTCCATTTTCAATTTTTTTTTTTAACTTTCTCACAAAATAACTGTACGTGAGCAGGCCCAGGCCTCCACATCACCACTGGGTTCAACCCAACCATATTTAGATACATTTCTGTTTCTAAAGTTTAAGAATCCTAAAAAAAAAAAATCTTCAGATTTCAGTGAAAAAGTTAAATACCTAATTCGTTCTTCTCTGCTGGAACCAGTAAGACTTTAAAATGTTTGAAAAAAAGATTTGGTGAGATGGTGCTCACTTGTTGTGGGTGTATGATGTGTTAAATATGATAAGAAGCCAATAGTTTGCCTGGAAATGCTATATGCAGAGGATACTAGTCCTGAATGCCCTATGGAAGACAAGTATAATTGCTGCCTGTAATCAAATTGGGATATGCAAATCAAATCAGTAATCTTCTAATTCAAGGAATCTTCTGGGCATTTTAAAGCTAATAGGCTTGCACATGTCTGACTCCCTGATTCTGCTTTCTTCCAGCCTTCAGAGATTTCCTGGAGAATCTTGAGAATCTCCTGGCTCCATATGCTCCGATAAAGGCTATAGTTGCAAGGTGAGTGGTAATAGGTTTTTTTAGTTTCTTTTTGAAATACCAGTTAATGCAAGACCAAGCTCTCTGTTGCTGTAGTGGATGAATTGCTTGGGAGTTCCTTAGCCCTGGAAAATTTTAACAAGGTTGCAACATCAATATAGGAAGCTTGGGTGGAAATTGTGATCGCTTTCCTATTGTCTGGTGTACCACATTCCCAGAGATCCTCCAGGGCTGGATAGATCCTCCATAAGTTAGATAGGGGTGGACTGAAGCCATTCCTCCTAAGATAATGTGTTGATCTTGTTGTTGTCTACAACTGATACAAGTGATTTTAAGCAATGCAAATCTGGAAGCTTGCTCATAAAGGCCTCCCGGAAGTAACACACTGCCTTCCAATTTGTAATCTAAGAGCATTGTGGGGCGGTAGAGTGCATGCAAGCAAGGCCCACAGTATGAGTGCTGGTGTCAACATAACTATTTCTTGTTTTCATCTGTTTAGCCTGCCTGAATGTTTAGGTTCATTCTATGTTGTTTTCTTTTTTTTTAACAGCTGAGGAGTCACTGAAGGATTGGAGCAAAAGGAATTTTGCCTTGCCTATCTCCCTGGACACGAGATCCTTTTGTGGGTCCTTGAGTAGTTGTCATAATCATGATCAAATTTAAGCTTCACCCTAGGATATTTTCCTTGATTGTAGTCCCCAAAATTCCCATGATGGAATGGTTTCCAGGATAGTGCAGCTAACTGGGGGCTTTATCCTACCCCTATTATTTGTGTGCATGTCTTCAATATTCCCAATTTTCTCTATTGTTGGTCCCAATATGTTTTCTCATTCCTTCTAGGGGAAGAGCTTCATCACATTTGGTGGCTGCAGCCCAGTGGTGAAATTCAATTTTTTTTTACTACGGGTTCTGTGGGCGTGGCTTGGTGGGCGTGGTGTGGCTTGACACTATTAAACAACAACATCTCCCTATCCCTGGGCCTTGGGAAGGACTTGATGTGAAGATAAAAATGTCAAGTCCAGTTTAAACATCTGGCTGACTGTGCAACTAACCATAATAAATAATAATGCTATTTCCCCAGAAGGAATATATCCTCTTCTAGTTACTGGGCTAGATGAAAACTGGAAATTAACAAAAATGGAAATCTTGCCTGACAGCTGCAAGAGGCTTTTATCATAGGCCTGTGTGAGGTCACTGCAATTCGCCTTGACAAGGGGCTCCGTGCTATGTAGCAATGCCTCTTCAAAGCACTTCACATCATTCCACCTGACTCTTCCAGCCCATCTAGTAGCCCAAAGAGGCTTTTGTGCACTGGCTATCCCTGCCAAAACATCTGCTAACATTCAACTTCCATTTCCTCGGGGTACAGACTTTCTATTGTAGCCACTTTTAGACACACACACACACACACTTCACATCAGTGGTGAAATCCAAATTTTTTTACTACCTGTTCTGTGGGTGTGGCTTGGTGGGTGTAGTGTGGCTTGGTGGACATGGCTTGGTGGGCGTGACAGGGGAAGGATATTGCAAAATCTCCATTCCCAACCCACTCTGGGGCCAGCCAGAGGTGATATTTGCCGGTTCTCCGAACTACTCAAAATTTCCACAACCGGTTCTCTAGAACCTGTCAGAACCTATTGGATTTCACCCCTGCTGCAGCCTTGATTTTAGTTACCAGGCCAGAAATCATTGCTTAGGCCATTCAGCAACTGCCAACACCTTTGGGATATGTGGACAGGACCTTGCTTGCATAAGTCAGTTGCTGAAACTGTTTGCTGATTTGAGTTTTCTCTCCCCTCCTAGCCCCCCCTTTCCACCTCCATATTTGCACTCTGTGTTCCATGATTAAGAAGGGGGGAAATATAAATATAATGACCATCCTAGGATACATTAACACATTTTGCAGAGTTTGAATGTTTGACTATTGTTTACTGAATTAATGGTTTCTGTGCTGTTGCTTCTGGCTTATATCCCAAAGTTTGCTTGGCTAGATCTGTAAATCCAAGCCCTATTCATGTTCTTAATGAAAACTTGGCAGTCCTGGCATATGTGTGCAAGTATCGCAATATTTATGTTTTCATTGGGTAAATTCAGATATACCAATAGCATCCTCATGTCTTCTTTCTTTTTCATCTATTGTATCTTGAGTACTGGTTTTCACTTTGACTTTTTTGTACAGGAATATCCCTGCCATTCTCCAGATCCAGAACTACTATTTTCCAAAGTATTCTATACTTGTATTCTCTCTGTTCCTGGTATGTGTCTTTGTCAAACTTTCTACTAAGATGATATCATTCAAATGGCGATCAACACCTCCATCCTCCGAGTGACTATTTCCAATGTCACCACCATTACCATAAGGAGGTTATAGAATATCTGCATCAATCTTGGTTTACTGTTGACCTTGGCAATGTTGTTGAGACTAGCTGAACAACCTTCCCCTGAATGATAATGTCATCCTTTTTCCTTGGTTGGCATGCAATGTCATAGTTTAATTGTTCTTCCTTTTTGGGTGATATTTTTTACAACTTGGGCTTCTAGTGGACATTTGACAGAGATAAGTGATCACATTCCATGTCATTGTTACTGTTCAGTTTGCCGGTTGAGTAGACTCCTGGTAAAAATTAGATCAAGAGACCAACAGCAGCAAGTCTATACAACCTTTAGCTCAGCAAACAAGGAAGGGACATAAATGCCAATCCAATGCCAGTGGCATTCATCAGAGAGAAGATGGAGACCCAGTTCCCTTCAACTAATCATTTGTGGAATATATGAACCTGCATAATCCTCCTCAAATGGCTACAGAGGTGGGTTTCAGCAGGTTCTGACCAGTTCTGCAGAACCGGTAGCGGAAATTTTGAGTAGTTCAGAGAATCAGTAGTAAAAATTCTGACTGGCCACGCACCCATCTGTCCTTTGCCTTCCAAGTTCTAGCTGACCGGAAGGAAATGAGGATTTTGCAGTAACCTTCCCCTGGATTGGGGTGGGAATGGAGATTTTACAGTATCCTTCCCCTGCCATGCCCACCAAGCCACACCCACCAAACCATGCCATGCCCACCAAGCCACACCCACAGAACTGGTAGTAAAAGTTTTTGAAACCCACCACTGAATGGCTACCAGCCAATCACAAAAGCAGCTTCTGCTGGTCTTTGCAAAAGTGACGTGTTTAATTTCCACTGGCAGCAAATGGTTCCAAATTAAGTTTAAGGATGGGAGCCAGTTGTTGCCCACCCTTCCCCTTGGGTGGCCACTGATTTTTATTTGCCTTATGGCAATGGGACAGTCAGCTCTCCCAAGGTACTCAAAACCATTTCTCTCACCTTTTTTGGCAAACAATTGGTGGCAGGAAAAGCAGGAAGAGAAGGAGGGAAGGGAGTCTTTTTAGGACCACTTAGATGGTGGGATTCAAATTTTTTTACTACCAGTTCTGTGGGCGTGGCTTGGTGGGCGTGGCATGGCATGGCATGGCTTGGTGGGCATAGCTTGGTGGGCATAGCTTCCCCCTAGCAGGGGAAGGATACTGTAAAATCTCCATTCCCTTCCCACTCCAGGGGAAGGTTACTGCAAAATCCCCATTTCCTCCTGATCAGCTGGGACTCGGGAGGCAGAGAATAGATGGGGGCGGGGCCAGTCAGAGGATATTTACCGGTTCTCTGAACTACTCAAAATTCCCACTATTGGTTCTCCAGAATTGGTTAGAACCTGCTGAAACCCACCTCTGGGCCACTTCTCCTTATAGCAAAAGGAGCCACTCCCTCCATCCCACCAGGGAGTTGCTAAAGATCAGCTTTCTCTTGTATCTATTTTTCAATGGGAATGGAAGCCTACTTCCATTCTATAGAACCGGTAGTAAAACCGGCGGGAGACTCCGTCCACCAACCCTGATGTCATCAGAACGCTTGTGCAGAAGCTTCTGTGCATGCACAGAAGAGCGAGCGTGCAAGCGAAGCGAGAGCGTGCGCGCGTCCCCGCTGCAAATCGGTAGTAAAGGTAAGTAGAACCCATCTCTGCCCATAACCCATAGTAAATCTATGGTGGGCTTATCACCGGGCTGCCAGAGGCAAAGCCTAGAGGCAGGGGCCATCCTTTGGCTCTTGAGTGCAGCACAGCCCAAGCTCTAAGGAGGCCAAAGCTCTAAGCTGCCCTGTGGGGGAGAACTGAGAGAAAGGAAACCAGCTCCCCAGCCACTCAATTTCATCTTCTGTTTAGTAGCTGGAAAGACTATAAGGTATAAGAGAAGCATACGGGTTTTTTTCTTTCCTTGTTCTATTTTTCTGCTGCAAATTTGGGAAATAAATTACAGCTGCATGTTTTCTGAATTATTAAATTTCTCTTATGTGGAGGGGGAGAGGAATTCTATAAATGTTTTTTTTTAAATAAAACACACACAATGAAAACATATACTCACTAACACTGATGATGTTACCAAGTTGGGTAATGAAACAGCCATTATAAAATCTTCCAGCCTCTGGTCCTATTTAGAGGTTTCTTAGAGATATTCCACAGACGTAGCTATATTAGATGTGTTGTTGTTGTAAAATTGCCGTTGTCTATAGAACTGAAGATGCCTTTTCACACCACGTCCATAAGAAAAGATAGAATGGCTTGACGATTGGCAAGATTGAGGAGGAATTCCTTGAGATTCATGAATCAAAATCTCCACCTAGACAGTATCTGGTCTGCTTCTTAGTGATAGTGACTTTGCGAGGTCAACCATATTTCTTAATCTGTCATTTGCAATCATTTGCACTTTACTAAAAAAAAATAAACACCATACTGTAATTGCTAGCTCAGCTCATTTATTCAGTGATACCCCAATTCTCAATAATTCTTCTGGAGGCAATGTAAATAAAATCCTTCCCTGCCCTCTAAAGTCCTTCAGTTCTCTAGCCTGATTGTAAGTGGAAGTGAATCTCTGACTGCACTGCTGTACCCTCCCCAGGGATCTGACACTTTGAGACAAGTCTGTGATTAGGTTCACCGATGGGGTACTGATTGCAAGTGTCACTTTAACTTGAAATACAGACTTAATTGGATCCCAAAATTTCCTCCCACTCCCTACTTGATAAAGATGTTCTACAGGGCCAAATGCTTTAATTTCACCATCTCCTCTTCCACTTTCCACCGTGGGAAGTTCAAGGAGGCCTTTGCATCAGGGACAGGGTGAGTTAGCGATATCTTTTAGGATGATAAACTGTATCTGATTATCTCAGGATGCTGTCCCCAGTTGTCTTCCGTTGGAACACAGAACTAGTATATAACATTGTAGGGGTATCTGGCACCATCTTTACATTGCCAGTCAATGTAAGGCATTTCTCACAGAATCTGCTAATCTCACAGAATTAGGCTTTGCTGATCGCCTAATGGATTTTCTCCTTCCCAGCCCTCTACATGTAGCAGCATGTCCAGAATGGTTTTCTTGGCTTCCATTTATCCCTTTATCCTGCAGGTAGAGATTTAAAAATTTAATGTATGAAGGGGTTTTTTTGTGCCATCTATCTCTGAGCCAGGACGCTTGATAAATTTCTGAGCAACAGGCTGCTACTAAAAGGCTTGAAGGTCCCATATCTAATCCCCAAGTTCCTGTGAGATCATCATCTGAAGCCCTAGGACCGTGATGGCGAACCTATGGCACGCGTGCCACAGGTGGCACGCAGAGCCATATTGGTGGGCACGCAAGCTCAGCTAATTTTTGGGCCTTCTAGCCCACTGGAAGTCGGCAAACAGGCCACTTCCAGCCTCCAGAGGGCCTCCGGGGGGGTGGGGAAGGCTGTTTTCACCCTTCCCAGGCTTCTAGAAAGGCTCTGGAGCCTGGGGAGGGCGAAAAAAACGGGCCTACTGGGCCCATCGTGCCATCGTGTGCCAAAAACAGGGAAAGTGCGGGGGGGTTGCACACATATGTGCAGGGTCGGGGCACATAGAATTATGGGTGTGGGCACACACGCACATGACCCCCCGTGCTTCCCCCACTTTTGGCACGCGATGGCAAAAAGGTTAGCCATCACTGTCCTAGGAAATACTGGGGGGAAAGGGGACTCACTGGAAAATCTCTTTCTAGCCAAGCTGTCATAGTCTCATGAATTAATGGCACACGAAAAGTTTTGTTGTCACTCCCAGATTGTTGCTGTGCCCTGTGACCCTCAGGTAGTCAGACAGCTAACTTGATATACATTCCGTTCCAGTTGTAGTACAGCAGAAGTCACAAACAATCCACCTGAAACTACCTATACTTGACACATGCAAAGCTTGTGGGTGGCCATTTTCTACATGAAAGAAATTCCTATTTCTGGGCTTCTGCCTCCACCATCATTTCACTATCTCTGAGTCCCAGTGTTAAAATGAGTAGTAAGATGATGCAATGGAACCATGTCAATCTACATCTGCTATCCACCTCCCAAACAAAGGAGGGCTAATGGTTGAACACTGTTTGTGTCTTGGGCAGCTGGAAAGAGCACTGTGTGCTCCTTCTCATTCATTCATAGGACTTATATGTCTGCCTATCTCATATGATGACTGTAGGCAGGGGTGGGCTTCAAAAACTTTAGCAAGGGGTTCTATGCCCGGTTGCTGGGTGGGCGTGGCCATGGTGGGCATGGCCTAGTTGGCCTCCTGCACCATGGTGGGGCATTTTTGCCCTCCCTGGGCTCTGGAGGCTTCCCTTGAGCCTCTGGGAGGGCGAAAATGGCTCCCCAGTTTCCGGAGGCTCTCTGGAAGCCAGAAACGAGCCTGTTTCTGGCCTTCCCAAGCTTCTGGTAGGCCCATTTTTCACCCTCCCTGAATCTCCACATGCGCCCTGCACTTACCTGCATCCAAAATGGGCTGTGTGGGGACTCCTGAGAGGGGAGGGGTGGGGCGGATGGGGCAGGGTGGGGCCAGCCAGGAGTGGGATTGGGGGGGAGGGCTCTCCGAACTGTACAGAATCTTAGCTAGAGGTTCTCCCGAACCCCCAGCAGCCCACCCGTGACTGTAGGTGGCTCACAACAATCCATTAAAAAGAAAAGTATCCTTTCCCCCAGCTGCCAGACCAACTATTTCAAGATTTGCTACACTAAGATCACTTCTCAGTGAGTCTTAAAAAATTAGGGTTTTGGGGAGGACGAAACTGGTAGTGGTTTAGAAATCTCCAAAGAATGCTGTCCAAGAGCAATCTCACAAAATAAGGACAGTCTATAATGCAGTTTGGCCTCAAATAAACATGACCACACCTACTAATTCCTCCATGGCTGGATATGGCTGATGGCAATGAACTTTATTTAACACATTGTGTAAACTCCATACACGTTGTGTAAACCAGAAACTTTGTTTTATTCTTCCGGAATATACCTTGAACAAAGGTTTTTGTTGTTTCCCTCTGACTTGCTTGTAAGAGAATAAGTAGTAATCTCTATTTACATGATATATTAAACTACGAATGGAGCTATCTGCTGTTCATTAACTTTACCTACTTACAGAAGGAGCCAGTGGGTGCAATCCTACTCATTTGCAGCTAAGCTCCATTAGGCAACACTAACAGAGCCCGAATCATATTGCTTATAGAATTCTGAAGCTTATGTTTGCATTTCAACCTCCTGGACCTATATGGGGAAACCTATATGGTGATCTTGCTATCTTTCAGACTGACCCAGTTGCTAGAGATCTTTCTCCCCTCCCTCTGTAGGAGTAAAATGCTCCCACTTTCACTTACTCCAGGATGCCTGGTCTTCCATTTCCTCCCCCTCATCTGGTCACACCAAGCTGGGAAGGAAGAAAGTGAGAGTGATAAGGAAATGCCCTGTGGGATCCTAGAAGTGGTGATGACTAGGTTTACACATCCTTCAATGTTACAGTTTTCTTTCCCTAAAAATTAAATTAAGGTTGGTACAGATTTTATGTCACCAGCAAATCTGAGCTGAAGTGATTTAATTGAAGAACTTTGGTTGGAATGCTCTTATTATGCAAAATATTCAGCGTAGATTTATGTTTGCATGTGTGTAATAAAGAATGAAAAATCTGCTCATGTAGGTGGAATTCTTCCATTTCTATCAATTATTTTCTGCAGCATTCCACTTTCCTCCAGCTTTCTGTTCCTCTGAGGATGCTTATTTGGAGCTAGGATATGTGTGTGTGTGTGTGTATATACATACACAGAGAGAGAGGGAGGGAGGGAGGGAGTGAGGGAGATATGGTATACTGTGGCACATATGTTATAAAACAGAACAAACAAAACCCCAACTACTTCAGCATGTAGCTATTTTATTTCTATACTATATTTATCTTTATTAGCACAGCTTTTTATTGCATCCACAACCAAACTTTTGAAAACATGGGTTAATGAATGTCTCTGGGATGCTTAGATGATAATGGCATAAAGATGGTCATTCATCATAGGAAAAAACAATTTTCCTGGATGATACATTGCCTAACTGCATCGCAATAGAAATATAAACAAGGAGTTATGTATTGTCCCAACATTATAATCTAATATTATCAAGATATAGAAGACCAAATGTACCAAGACTCATTGGAAGAATTCAAATGATGCGAAAGTGAATTCTAATAAAAAATAATTAATAGCACGTTTCCTGCAATAAAAGAGATTCCCAGGTATAATTGTCACAGTCAATCATGCTTCTTGCTTGCTTGCTGCCTTCTAAAGGTTACTGTGAGTTCACAGACATTAAGCTGACTATTAAATTCGGCTTCCTCACTCACCATTTTTATAACATTGTTCTCAACTCATCATCTACTTTCTAGATGAAAGGAAGATAGCAGGGCCATGCAAGGTGACACTACAGGAGACTAGCCTGTGTCTAATGAGGAACTGCTTCTGATAAAGGAAGACAGAGTCATCTTTCTTCACATCCATTTTGAAGACTTGTCCTTTGGATAAGGTTCCACTCTTTTTTTGAGTGATACTTGACTTAAAGGTCAGTGCTTTCTTGGATGAGAACCTAGCCTATGGGTGTTGTTCCTGAATGAGAGTTTATTCCATAAACTCAACACAACATTTTTTTAAAAATTACAGCTTACTGTATTTTTAACAGCATCACTATAACATAAGTATTTTAGGATGTCCCAAAGGTGCTTTTCCAAGAGGCAACTGGACTTCCTTGTTTTTCTTTGAAGACTTTTCACTTCTCATCCAAGAAGCTTCTTCAGTTCTGACTGGATTGGAAGGATTTATACTCCTTGCAGACAGCTGGTCATTTGCATTCTTTTGCACTACTCAGGTGACCCTGAGGACACAGACAAACCTCCAAGTGGCCTCAACGACTCTGTTAAAGAATGCAAATGACCAGCTGTTTGCAAGGACTATAAATCCTTCTATTCCCCACCATCCAGTCAGAGCTGAAGAAGCTTCTTGGCTGAAAAGGGAAACGTCTTCGAACAAAAACAAGAAAGTCCACTTGGCTCTTTAAAAAAAAATATGCATCTTTGGGACAACTGTGACCTGGCTGACTAAGAATCTTCATAGACATTTAATATTTTAGGATGTTTGCTAAGCAATAGGGTCTTGATTTATTTGCCTCCCATAAAGTACACTTCATTTTAATTGCCCCCTTATATGAATTTTTAGTGCTGCCTGTATTTTTAGCTGTTTGTATTGTATATCAAAGGTACTGTATATTTATATACTTAGCATTTTAATAGACTTATTAAAGCTCACTGTACTTTGTGGTTTGCTTTTTATTTACTGCTACCTTGTTGATTTTAATTATAAAGTGTCTGAACAATGACTGAGAATAATAGGGGAGGATATGAGCCTTCTCTGCAACTGTACTAATTGGCTGAGGAAGTTATGAGCTGGGATGGAGGTTTCTCTTGCAAGGGTAGTAGAGGAAAACATCTATGTACATTCTTTTCTGCTATCTGCTATGTGGACCATCTTTTTGTAGGACTTCAACTTTTGTTTAGAATTGCTTTCCATTCTTAAGTTATTACTATGCAGAGTTTATTATACCATTATCTATCCATCTATCCATCTATCCATCTCTCTCTCTCTCTCTCTCTCTCTCTCCTCTCTCTTCTATCTATCTATCTATCTATCTATCTATCTATCTATCTATCTATCTATCTATCATCCATCCATCCATTCTTCCATCCATCCATCCTTCCATCCATCCATCCATCCATCCATCCATCTATCCATCATCTATCTATCTATCTATCTATCTATCTATCTATCTATCTATCATCCATCCATCCATTCTTCCATCCATCCATCCATCCATCTATCCATCATCTATCTATCTATCTATCTATCTATCTATCTATCATCCATCCATCCATTCTTCCATCCATCCATCCATCCATCCTTCCTTCCATCCATCCATCATCTATCTATCTATCTATCTATCTATCTATCTATCTATCTATCTATC